>JAKWJA010002495.1:47607029-47807029 GCA_027704765.1 Solanum habrochaites | reverse complement strand
TTAAGTTGAAACAAGTCATATTATCATAAGAGTGTACATATATTGAAAATACCGGTCAAATATGTATGAGGATGAGTTGTGGTTGAACGAATGAAATCCTAACTAAACATGCTTGCACTTTAGTAAACATTATTTCGAGGATGTTAATTGTATAACACTATCAATTTTTGTAAATATATGATCGTCGTTCCCAATTTACGGAGACTCTTCTATGATCATATGATTTGTTTAAGCTCATTTAATTGAGCAAAATTTTATTGATATATATTCTTATAAATTAGTTATTTTCTTTTTTGACAATAGCCGGTAAAAGTTATAAAATCATACATTATATTATTGATAAGGATAATTCAGTTGCTGGTCCTTAATATCATATATTTTAGGTTCTTATTTACTTTTTTGTTATATACTTATATTTTTTTTTATCATTGCACCAATTAACATATTTCTTATAAATGATGGAATGTCATATATACGTTCCATCATCTACCAGCCAAATGAGAAACAATTGATCATATTTATGGTGTACAATTAACAATGTAACATTTCGCAACTAAAAAGAAACTAAGAGTTATAAATTGGATATAAATTAAAAATCTTGAAATTTGGTAAGTAAGTTGAAGTGAATTTTTGGTCAAATTCAAATGGACATAACTTCTAGCTTAGGATGAGTTAGGTATAATTTTAGATATGGTTGGAAAACCCTTGGAATAATCTTTCCAACGCCGCCGAGTTTTTTAAAATTTCGACGTCATACAAGTGAGTTATGACCTTTGAAAGTTGGTCTATTAAATTAAGGAAATGCCCAATCCGAAACTAAAAGGGTAATTTGGTCTTTTCCTTACCCAATTAATTAAATTCATTTTATTAATTTAATTGGGGTAAAAACCAAGTTAGTTCAGTATACGCGTTTGAAATAATAGAGTTAGGTCTTTTGGAGAAAGAACACAAGATAAAGAAGAAGAGGAAAAGAAAGAATTTCCAAGAACGATCGGTTATAATTGAGAATTTCTTCAAGATTTTGATCCTACAAGGTTTGTGAGTCTCTCATAGCAGTGGCTTCATTCACCCAAGTGTCAAACATGTTTAATCCTCACATCTACTAGGTGTGGATCTCCTCTCTTCTTGGAGTCCGGACCCTCTCTTGTGTGACATTCCTTCTAATTGGAATAGCCACTTGGAGACAAGCATACACTCCAAGGTTTACTTGTTAAGACTTTCTTAGAACTTTCCTCTCATGAAAGGATGTTCTTGACAATCTATCCATGCTCAAGTGATTCTATCACTTTCATTAATTCAAAATCTTAAATTGAAAGCCAACAATAACCTAAGATCGCAATCTTTACTTCATTTAATCCTCATTCATATGTATAATACAAGACTTTCATGTAATAGGCTTCTTCTTATGTAATTCTCATCACATTCTTCATTAAGGGTGGATCTAGCCATAATTCATCTTTATGGATCAATTCAAACATAATAACTCAATATCAATCATAATCAATAAGGTTTAGTTCAAATCATATTTACATGACCCTAACTTTGATGAATTTCTACTCAACATAATTGAATTAAGAGGATCAGTTTATAACCTTCAACCTTGCCTCTAACGGCCTAAACCCACAATGATCACCTTCATCAATCTAAATTGGGATTCACAAAGGAATTCACATGAAACATAATATAATCATCATATAAATATAATTTAATGTTTTCCACTACTATGGAATCACAATCAAGCTTTGTCCACAATTTAATCACAGCCCTAAATAGATTGGGATATTTTGAATTCACAATTGAGGGAAACCGTGGGGGATCCATGGATTAAAGAATCCATGGATGAAAGAGATTCACATACCTTCAATCACACCCTTAAACTAAGCTTGAAACCTTGGTGATTATGAGGATTTCCTAGTTAATGCCTCCCTACCTTCTTTCTCTTATTCTTCTTCTTAACCGACTATAGACCAAAAGAGTGACTCAGTGATATAGAGGTTGGTGGGCTTTTGGAGGGGTGGGCCTTGGTGCGGTGACTCTGGGTTGGTGGTGGTCTTGGTGTGATGTACCTATTGGGATAGGCCCTTCCCCCAAGGCCCCACGTTGGGGCAAATAAGCTCCCTCTTGCCTACCCATATGCGACGGTGATACGCACCGAATCGTACACCAAAGATGTCGCTAGAGGGGGGGGCTTCTTATGGGAGGATTCGAGGCGGAAGGCAGGAGGAAGGAGGAGGAGAAGGAGGAGGAGAAGGAGGAGGAGAAGGGCGGAGAAGGAGCAGCAGGAGAAGGAGGAGGATGAAGAGAAGGGAGAGAAGGCGAAGGAAGGAGAAAGGAGAAGGAGGAGGAGGAGGGAGGAGGAGGGAGAGGGAGGAGGACGGAAGAAGAAGCAGCGAAGAGGGCAGAAGGAGAGAGGGATGAGAAGAAGAGGAAGAGGAAGAAGAGGAAGGAGGCAGGAGGAGGAGGAGGAGGGGAGGAGGAGGCGGAGGAGGAGGTCTTATGAGGAGGAGGAGGAGGAAGAGGAGGGAGAAGAGGAGCATATTCTTCTTTAAGAGGAGCCTCTTGTCGGAAGATTAGGAAGCGGGGGCAGGCGGCTTCCTCTGAGGTAGAGGCTGATCTTCGAGGAGGAGTATTCTTCTCTTATTATCTTCTTTTACTTGAGTATTCTTTCTTTCTACTCGTATTTCTTCTTCCTCTTCTACTTTTCTTCTCTTCTTTCCTCTTGTTCCTCTTTTTGCTCTTCTTCCTCTTCTTCTTCTTCTTCTTCTTCTTCTTCTTCTAAAGACAATTCTTCTTCTTGTTCTTCAGAAAAAATATTTGGAGAGCATTTTGCGGTCTTTAGATGAGTTATTATATTGGTTAATTTAGGGTTTATTTAGGATTATATAGATTGATAAATAACCTATTAACATACTGAAATTAACCCTTAAACAATAACTAATCGCCACCCCTAACTCCTAACCTAAACTAAAAACTGGAAAAAATGGGCAGACCTATGAAGAGGGGACCTATGAACCGTAGGTCCACTTAGTGGCAGTAGGTGGACTCCATCATTTGTAACCGAGCCTCTAAAACTGAAGGATCCTAAATAAAACTGAGTATGGACGTATGGAGTACACCTATGGGGCGTTATCCCACTTACTGACCGTAAGTGGCCTCTGTAAGTCACCCCAAAAATCTGCAGACCATCCTGTTAAGGCAGCCTAAGGAAATTTTTTTGGGTCCTCATCTAGGACCCCTCGAGTGCTCTTAGGAGAGTCATAACCATACGTTTCACCTCTAACTATTGTTTTATAAGTTTAGGAACCATTTATACTAAATTTCACCTTTATACCACACTCCAATACTCCACTATAAGATTCTACAACACACTAGTTCAACTAGACTAGTTTTGAGACATCATGGTTGTTTCTTGATGTTTTTGGCAATAACACTTCTACAATAAGTTAAATTAATTATATAAGGTCTAGAAACATCATTTTAACCCTTTACTAAGTTATACACCTCAAGTAGGGACCTAGATTAGGTCATACGATTCTCAGGGTGTTTCAACAGATATGAGCGAGATTTCAAAAAACTTCGAGCCCCCATAAACCATGCGTCCACCCATGGTTAGAAATGGTAATGATTTTTCGATGATTCCTTTAGTGTTTTTAGCATATACTAGTGGATCAACTTAGTAATTCAGGTTTTATACTCATGGAAAGGTATAGGACGGCCCTGGCAGCGTGAGGCAAAATGTTGTACCATTACTATAACTCTTAATTAAGTGATGGTTGTCGGTTAGAGAAACTCCACATAAGTAATTTTATTTTTATATAAATATTTTATTGCATTTTACATACATCTAAGAGTTAGATTCTATCTTTTCATACATGTTGACATCATGTCTTAACAATTTTTCTATAAATTGCATTTGTTTTAAACTACTCTATATTGTAATGAGTTTAGTTATGTTGAGTTCTGTTGAGCTAGGTAAGTTATTCATATTCCTTTAAAGCATATGATGTGTTTATAATTCTAACTCGTATACTCATACATTCAATGTGCTTACACTAGCTGGTCTGCATTGTCTTATGATGCAGATGCAAGTAACTATGACCAACATCCAGCGCATCGTTAATCCAATGAGCAGTTATGATTTTGTTGGTGAGACTTTTTGCATTCCGGATGACTCCTTTTATTTCTTTCCGTTTTATTTCAAGTAATTGATATGTTGTGGGGTTGGTCCAAACATTCATCTCAATTGTTATAGAGGGTCCATAAATAGTCATACATTTAGTTATTAGTCTTTTATTCTTGTATTTCAGATGTTTTTTATGAGACTTGAGTATCCATTTTTGTTAGTTTGACATGCTTTATTTAAAGATATTCTAAGATTTTTCATAAGTACTTTATTTGATGTTATTTTTTGAAGTTTATGTATTCCGTTAAGTAAGTCAGGTCAGGTGCTCGCTTGGGGCCAACGATGGTTCTCGGGTGTCACTCCCCCAGGGTGTAGGCTTGGGCAAAACACAGAGTTCAAGAGTCTGGGGAGTCTATGAATCCATTTTGGTAGTGTCCTAGTTATTGGTGTAAAGCGCGCCACATATATAATTAGGAGGTTGAAACGCTTAGGAAATTCTCTCACTTTATCACACTCATTTCGTACGTAGACTTAGATATCTAAAAAATTTCCCTCTAAGTCATGCTTGTGTGTGTTTCAAATAACAATGTATCCATGAAGAGCACTTATAGGTCACCCTGCTAGTCGTAACGTGTAGAAACAAGAGTTACCAAATGCACCTAAAGTGCAATCTCAAGGGGAAGTTACCAATGTTGAATTCTATGAGGCTATCCGGATGTTGAGAAAAGTTGTGACCAACAAGGCTAGGCAATAGAGAGGGGACCAACATGAAGTAGTTTAAACGTCAAGGATCCACGAGTTCTTAAGGATGAATGCTCCATGTTTCATAGACTCGAGTATAATGAAGGATCCAGAGAATTTTATTAAGGAACTAAAGAAGATATTTGAGGTTATGCATGTTGCTAATATATATAGGATTGAACTAGCTTCATATCACTTGAACAGTGTTTCTAGGACTTGGTTCAATTAGTGGAAAGAGGGTAGAGATGAGGATGCACCACCTGTGAGTTAGGTTTTTTCGAGGAGGCCTTCTTGGGGCATTTTTTCCCCTGAGAATTGTAAGAGCCTAAGGTACTACAATTTCTTACCCTTAAGTAGCATTCGCTGAGTGTTCATGAGTATGGGTTGAAGTTCACTCAACTATCTCGTTATGCTACGGAGATGGTTGCAAATATGAGGAGTGGAAAGAATATGTTTGTTGTTGGGTTGTCCTGTCTTTCATATAAAGAGGTAAGGGATTCAATGTTGATAGGTGACATGGATATCTTAAGGTTGATGGTCTATTGATGAGTCCTCAATTTGGACTCATACAGGGCCATAATTAGATGTAAATAGTATCCTCGATTGTTTATTTCATCTCGATATGTGATAAACGCTCCTAGGTTTCAGGTATCTGAAGATTTAGTAGGGGCATGGGTACTTAGGTTCAAAATGGTGAAAAAGATCTTAAGATAAAAAAGTCTGCACCGCCAAGCACACTTGGAGATCCATTGTATGGCAAAATTTTTCTTTCTGTTACTGATATACCGTGGTTTCACGATATTTTTAATGCTTTTTCCTTAAGTTTAGTGTGTGTCCAAAATCCTTTTTGTATTGATTTTTATGTAAGTTTCTCTTTATTTGCTAGAAATCTTTCCAAAGATGAACGCGGAAGTTTTTGAGCAAGAAATGACAAAAAAGATACCACCTACGGAGCTTGTGACGGTCCGTAGGTGGAATCGTAAAAAAACAGCTAAAGGAAGATGGGGAAGTCTTACCAAGTGTGGGATTACGGAAGCCCATGACGGACCGTCATATCTACGACGGTCCGTCCTGCTAGTTTGTTGCAATGATCAGAGAGTATTCCAAGTACAAAATTTCGAAGAAGTTTAAGTATTATGGAACGGAGACCCTCGACGGACCGTCGTGCTTGGAGCGGTCCGTCATACCTGCCGTTAAGGGTAATGAAGAAAGTAGCATAAGAATTTGTGAAGAATGGGACGACAGAGGCCATGACGGCCCGTCGTGACCACGATGGTCTGTCACGAGGTCTGTCGACCCAACCGCGTTTTGACAGATTTTCAGTAATTAGAATCCTTATTTTATTAGGTTTTTTTTTATTATAAATAGTTCGAAAAACCTCGTTTTTGGGCTTAGAATCTTTGTTGGTTAGAATCTTTGTTGGTTAGACTCTTTGTTATTAGACTTTTTGATTGTTACACTTTTTCAGGAATTGATTGTTGGTGATTTTGTTGATTAATCAAGTGAATTTTTTGATTTTATTCTTTCTCACTAAAGTAAGTGCATGAATTCTTATATTAAATATATGAATATTGTGATTATGACTATGGGTAACTAAACTCCATAACTAGGGTTGTGGGAACCATGGGTGACCCACCTTTTATTGTCTTTTGTTTTCTAAGGAAATATTGACTAAATAATAGTAATAATATTAAAGTTAAGTTTGAACTATTTTCCTCGTGGAACAATCCCACCCTCATTAGTTGGGTTCTGTACTTGGTACGACCGCTTTACTTCTTATTTGAGAAGTAATTTTGAGCGTATCAAATTTTGGCGCCGCTGCCGGGGAAAGTAGCTTTTAGATTAACTTAAACTTAATACAAAAATTTAGTCGATATTTTCTCTGTTTTTTTTTTTTATGTTTTTGGTTCTTGCAGAAATATCTTCCTTGTATGCCAAATACACAGAGATAAAGAGAAACCTTGTTTCCCTACGATCACGAATTAGAGCGAACACTACGCAATATGAATCGAAACTTGGGTATTAACAATGATGATGCAAACCAGAATATTCTATCCCTAGTTGATGTTCATGGTCAGTTATTACCCGACGTTCCGGATGAAAATCAACAAAGGGGACAAAATCCCGCTCCACGTCCTCAATAACACTATAGAGGCTATGTTAATATTGCAGACTCTGATGGGCCACTAGTCTTGACTCCTCTAATACAAGGCCACACCTTTGTGGTAACTAGTAGTCTGATGCAAATGCTCACTGCTAAAAGTTTATTTTCAGGGCTACCTTTTGAGGACCCACATAGCTAAGGTAGGGGTAATGTGTAGAAGTTGTGTAGGGAGGCCTGATTTGGATTTGGATGTAATAGGGATAAGAGTATTTCCTCTCTCACTGACAGGGAAGAGGCTTCTATTTGGTTCAATTAGCTCCCTTATAACTCAATTTTCATTTGGAACCAACTAAGGGATGTTTTCTTAGCACGTTACTACCCGATCTCAAAGAAACTAAATCACAAAGACAGAGTCAACAACTTTGTGACACTACCAGGAGAGTCAGTTAGTAATTCTTGGGATAGATTCACTTTATTTTTGAGAAGTGTCCCCAATCACTGCATAGGTGATGAGTCACTGAAGGAATACTTCTATGGGGACAGGATGATAATAATAAAGCTGTATTGGATACATTAGCGGGTGCTTCTTATGGGGAGTGTCCTTATGCCGAGATTGCCGAAAAGTTAGAGAAAATCTCTTGGAATAATAAAGCTTCGAGTACTAGGAAGTCAGATACTGGGAGAAATACCTTCGCAGTGCAATCCACTCACAACCCAACCACAGATGAGATTCGTGAAGAGATGGATCAGATGAGAACTGAGCTTGGGTTGGTATTAAAACATGTCATTGGGGTGCCGAAAAGATAAATGCAGTTTACTACTTGTCTAAACCACCACCACCAAATGATGAATGCTATTATGTGGAGAATTCCTGTGCGGTATATGAGCAGACGGGGGTTTCAGACAGAGTGCCCAAGGCTCAAATCAGGAGAATTGGCGCCAAGGTCAAGGAAACCAAGGTCGGATGTATGGTAACTATAACCATGAGGGTCATTATGTCCGAGATGGAAACTACAACCGCCACAACAACTTCAACAAGGGTAACTATGGTAACAGAAATAATAGGAATGAGTCCTATGTCCCTCCTCAAAATAGTAAAGTTACTCCCATGGATGGTGGAGATAGTATGGGCGAGTTGAGGATATGTTGCACAAAATGATGAGGAGGTTCAATACTTGTGATGAGCACATTAAAGAGTTAAGGAGTGATTTAGCGGGCATTGCGCAGAAAGTCGATACACATGCAATATCGATTAAGCAGCTTGAGTTGCAATTGGCCCTATTATTCGCGACTGTGAACACACGGCAACCAGGCACTCTTCCTAGCAACACTGTCCAAAATCTGAAAAATGATGTACACTGTATGATAATCACTACTCGGGTGGTAAGCAAACCATTGACCCACCTATGCCGTCTAATGAGGAAAAGGTGATAAAAGATAATGATAAAGTGGTAGAGGTTAGTGGTGAAGTAGAAGATAACACTGGAAAAGATGCTGAAGTGAATACAAAGGTAACTCTCATGCCTAGACCACCCCCCTTTCCTCAAAGATTAGTGAATACGACCGAGGATGGTAAATATTGGCGTTTTATAACAATGTTGAAGCAACTTTCCATCAATGTCCCTTTGTTAAAAGCTCTAGACCAAATTCCCGTTATGCCAAATTTATGAAAGATCTGGTTACAAATAAAAGATCGGTCACTTTTGAGGATGATGATAGAATGCAGCATTGTAGTGCAATCTCTACAAGATCTCTAGTACAAAAGAAAGAAGATCCGGGTGTGTTCACTATTCCTTATACAGTCGGGTCATAACATTTTGAGAAAACATTATGTGATCTATGGGCAAGCATAAATTTCATGCCCTTCTTAATTTACAAAAAGTTGGGTTTGGGTGATCCAAAGCCCACCGCGATGCGGCCACTGATGGCCGGTCGAAAAATAAAAAGGCCTATAGGGATACCCCACGATGTGCTAGTAAAAGTGGAGTCATTCATATTTCCGGAAGATTTTGTTATTCTTGATTGTGAAGTTGATTTTTAAGTGCCTATTATTCTTGGGAGGCCATTCTTGCCACGGGTAGAGCCTTAGTTGATATGGAAAAGGGGCAGATAAAATTTTGGTTGAACAATAAAGAAGCGACCTTCAACATTTGTATATCCATGGGCTAGAGTGGTGAGATCTAATCAGTATCTGCAATATCGTACAAAGAAAAGATGAAGAAGTACGATGACCTAAAAATTGAAAAACGAGAGTTTATGGTTGGGGATTAGTTATTTTTATACAATTCTAGGTCGCGCTTGTTTCCGGGAAAGCTCAAGTCCAATTGGATTGGCCCTTACTTGGTTACCCAACTATTCCCTCATGGAGCAGTTGAGTTGGAAAACAAGGAGGGTGTGCGGTTTGAGGTGAATGGAAAATGAATGAAAATCTATTTCGGGCATGCTGAATCAGAGAATGAAGTGATCGAGGAATAGCATCTTGATGAAGTCTGAGTAATCAATTGTCTTTAGTCGTGCCGTGACGTTAAATCAGGCACTGGTTGGGAGGCAACCTAACACTTATAGTTTTCGTTCTAGTAATGGTAGCATTTTGTACTAATGGGTTTTAAATTTACATGCACATCACAAGGAAATTATGCGAAAAACCACTTTGCAACAGTCACTGAGGGATACATCGACGGACCGTCACGCATGCGACGGACCATCGCATGAATCCGTCGTGCCAGGTATGTATTTAATTAACTTTTAAAATTAGGGCACATGTGAAGGAACCCATGACGGACCGTCGCAACTGCGACAGACCATTGTCGGGGACTCGTTGCGTCATTAACCAACATACCCGACCCGACCTGGCTGGGTATTTTAAAAAAATTTCAACGTTTAAAAATCCCCACCCCTTCATTTCACCCATTTCCTTCCCTCTTTCTCCCATTTCCCTCCCTTTCAAACTTCCAACTTCCTACCTCTCTTCTCTTCCAACTGCTCACTTCCCCAAATCCCCGATTCCGAATATTTCTTTTCTACTGGTCGGAGTTTGCTGTTGTGGTTCTTGTCTTGATAACCAAGTGCCTCATTTGCTTGTTTTTTTCCTCTTCTCACGTATCTGTCTCTGATATCTACCCATTTACATTGCATTTTTGTTTTTTAATTAGTATTAGCCTATTTCTTTTTGGTGGGTATTCATTTTTTTATCCAATTTTGTCTGACCTAGGTTGAGAATCGTCGAATTTCCTTGTTAAAACTCGAGAAATATGTGCTTTAGCGTTGCTAGTTTGCTAGGTATTTGGGTTAGTAACATGTAGGTGAACACTAAGTATTTCATTTCATTCACAAAGGATGATTGTGGCATCCTCAATTCTGTCACTAAATGATAGAAAAAGATCCAGATGACGGATCGTCGTACCCACAGCGTACCCTCATAGGGTCTTTTCCAATACCCCACTATTAGTTTTCTCTAAGAGTCCACCAACGGACACATGCGACGGACCGCCGTTCCCACGACGGTCCATCCTGCACAACCGTTATGGTTGTCAGAGACCCTTAGCCTAAGGGTCTCCAACTTTTTCTAAGTATCCTATGATGGACACATGCGACGGACCGTCATACCCACGACGGTTTGTCCTGCACAACCGTCATGGTTGTCAGAGACCCTTGTCTTAAGGGTCTCCAACTTTATCTAAGTGTCAACCAACGGACACATATGGCATACCGTCGTTCCCATGACGCTCCATCCTGCACAACCTTAATGCTTGTATGAGACCCTTGTCCGAAGGGTCTACAAATTTTCTAAGTGTTCTTTAACAGACACATGCGACGGACCGTCATACCCACGGTGTTTCATTCTGCCCAACTGTCATGGTTGTCAGAGACCCTTGCCCTAAGGGTCTCCAACTTTTTCCAAGTGTCCTGTGAAGGACATCTACGATGGACCGTCATACCGTCGACCGTCAGTCCTGCACAACTGTCATGACGGTGAGAGACCCCTCTCCTAAGGGTCTCCATACTTTTTCTAAGTGCCCCACGACGGACATCGACGACGAACCTTCATTGTCACGACGGTCCATCCTGCTTATCCGTCATAATTATCAGAGACTTTCCTTCAGAGGTATCCACATAAACATAGTTGAAGTAAGACATGAAGGACCCCATGACGGTCCGTCACACTCACGACGAGCCGTCACCTGGCCCATCGTGTTTCACTGTTACTACAGAGAAGTCATTACAACTTTGCTCTTATATTTATTTTGTGTCATTTTTGCTTGTCATGTTTGCTCCTTCTAGTACTAATATAATTCTTTACAAGTACTATGTTTAATGGCACCAAAACAAGATCGAGTTTACGCACGTGGGCGTTCAAAGTCTGTCACCCCGTCTGCCCAACTGGTTATAGGCTTAGATGATGAGCATGATCCCGAGTATGTTCCCCCTGGCACTGCCCACCATCACGAGCTGCACGTTCAACCAGAGTTATGCCCAAAAAGGTGGAGTTCGGCATAGTCACTGCCTCCTAGTCTGATGACGAGCGCACTCTGATCGACATACCTTGTGGGTCAGCTACACATAAAGAAAAAACGTCTGGTTCCTTAGGAGTTTTGTGGTAGGAGGAATCCTCCGGGTCTGCAGAAGTCCCTACACCTGCCACAGCTGCACAATCTGCCTCGTCTGATGAGATTGATAGTCTTGATTCCACTCCAGGATCACCGACTGGTGCTCTCACCCTGGTTACCGACCAACCCAACCGGTAGTGTGTCAACGGGCAATACCAAGTGTATTCAGATGCCAATTTTCTAAATGATAAAGGCGTTATGACACAGACCCTTACACTAGAGAGGCGGGTCCTTACAGGAAGTCTTCCCACCATGCCAGAGATCCAAAATCTCTTCACTAGACACCGGATAGAGTGAATGACTCGTTCTTTCGGTCTCTATAGTGAGGAGTTGGTCCGAGAATTTTACGCCTCTTTCGTGGCTACTCTTCGATCACAGATAAATAGGCGGGCTACCCCTGACAAACAAGACCCACTTGAGCACGTCCGAGTACGCGGCATACAAGTCGACATCTTCCTGCCCACCATCCACCGGTATCTATATGGCGAGGATGTTGATGCCAACAGGACCCCTCTCACCGCCGAGTTCGACTACAAGTGGCAAATTGTAAAAGATGGCCAATTCTTGCGTGAGCCATCGTTGAGAGAGACCACCAAGAGGTGGATCGACCTACACTTGTCTATTGTCGGAGAGGGTGCCAACTGGGTAACAGTGTCTAAGGGAGCCATCAAGAAGGATAACTTGACCTTCACGGCTAAGTTCTTATGGTTGATTGTCCGCCACTTCATTTCTTACATAGTTGCTGATAATATAGTAACATGGGATCGCGCAGTTCTGATGGAGGCGATGATAGACGGGTTTGAGGTAGACTTCTCTTAGCTTCTACATGCATTCATGCACGAGAGGGCTTTCAAGTCACAACTACGTACCATTTTCCGTGCATGATATTTTCCTTATGCAGGTCCGCAGGTGTGCCCATCTGGAACATTTATCAACTCAAGACTCCACTAGGCACTGTTTATATCGCCCTCATCAGGGATGGAGTCAATGAGTTGGCTCCATACAGAGGGTCCCGTCCATAGTTTCCTCCACTTGGTGAAAATATGACTGATATGGTAGCACATGCTCGAACGGCTACACACGCTGCTTACGAAACCACTAACACTACCCCGATCGAGTCTATCCCGGGTAGTAGCACTGCCCCTAGCTCCTCTCGCTCAACCCCTTTCCCCGCTCTTGTCCCGCTTGCTAGGGTCTGGAAACTAGATGCTCAGATGGACACACTTCTGCATCATATCCAGCCTTGGATGTAGAGGTCTATTGCTGAGGCGGAGGAGCGCTTGGAGCGTAAAATGGTCCAGAACACAAAGAAGAAGATCATTGAGGTGCATCAGTGCTTGGACGCTTTTGAGTTGTAGGTCCTAGCCCGGCCAGCCCCTCAGGTGGACATGTCGACCCTTCAGGCTGCGGTTGAGAGTCTTCAAGCGGATATTGATATGATGCTAGAGGCTATGATGCCTGAGTCTGAGGCCCCTTCTGCAGAGTCTGCTGAGGACGCAATGATGGCTGCCTTATTTCCCATTTCTAAGATTCCACCACCTCCCCTTCGATATCATGCCAAGAGGCGTAAGGGTCGATAGGAGGGTGAGTAGAGCACGGAAGAAGGAGCGCCGTGAGATGGAGGGTGCGAGGAGAGACTCACATGTTGATAAGGAGGCGCGTCGGATCAGGTTTGTAGAGTCAGCTGCTGGGGCATCTAGCTCCAGAGATGTGGAGACCGCATGAGGCACTACTGATAGTTTTGTTGCTTATGAGGACACTATTGAGGGAGTCCAAACTACATAGGTAGTGGGTTCCGAAGAACCGGACCCACCAGCTTGCTGATCGTCGGTGCTTTACGCCCCAGGTTTGCTTCACCTACCACTCTCGTACTTCAGTTTTGTAATGCATTGGGAACAATTTCATAACTTTTTGTTGGGGGTGGGGTAAATGGAAAGTGAGTGCTAGGGTGATGTCTTAGTAGCCCAATTCACGATCCTGTTTTGGGGTTTTCTTGCCTGCATTCTTTTTCCCCAAGAGACTGATTATTTTTATTGTTGAACCAACATGTCTATATCTTGTGTGCATAGTATAACTCTGAAGCATGATGGCTATAACAAAAATGATATTCTGATGTAATGAAAATGATGCATGGATAGGCACAATCATTGATAAATGTGTGGTTCTAAGCATGACATAGAGATACACCACTGCATGACCCTAAGTCTAAGACTCGAACTAGGTGTCTGATAATCTCGTAGAGTAATGAGATGTCAAGTGAGTGTGAGGAAAATTTGAATAGTTCAGTATTTGTACTAAGCTAGAACTTTCCTGGTTAGTCCTGCTAAAGTAAGTTGTAATAGACAATTAGGAAAGAATCGTAGGCCGTTGTTCAATATAGTCAATTTTTAGCCTAAAAAAAACCCGAATGAAATTAATACCTCTTTGATCCAAATGATTTCAGCTTAACATGTACCTTTCTTTTTCACCCCAATTGATCTTTTCTGGGAATAATGTGTCCCTCCTTGGACATGTGCACCTCAGCTTATGCCAAAAACATAAATTGAGGGTGGCTAATGAAGTAAACAACTTTTATATGGCCCTGACCCAATTTTGTGTATTGTGTACTTTGACTCATGGCAAAGCCATGAGTTGAGGGTGGCTATTATGAGGAATGATCTTGAAAGTGGGAAAGAAAGAACAATGAGAGAGAAAGAACAAATGTAAAGTGACTCAAGCACCAGTTGAAAGAAAAGTGAAATTCAAAAAAATATAATAAATACAAGAAAGAAAATAAAAAGAGTCACTTACACAAATTAAGAAAGAAGGGAAAATAGCAAGGTGAAAGAATATGAGAAATTGGGAAAAATAACACAATAAAAAGTGGTATGTTTAGCCGATATGTCAAGGAGGGCAAAAAGTCACTAAAGTATACCTAAAAATATACCCTACCTGACCTTGATCCTATGTTAGAAGCTAAGAAAGTCCTATTGTGATCCTAAGAGTTGTATGTCGAACTTAAAACAGTGCAAATAAGGCAAGCTTATGGCAATATGTGTGAATGAGTTGTGAATTTGTTCTGAGAGTGAGTGGTGAAAAGTAATCCTTATACTCAAACTAAAATTATTGTGTGAAAAATGAGGATGTCGTTTTGAAGTGAGGACACTAGTTGCAATACAAGAAATATCAGCACCTCGGTGAGAAATTGAAGAGGATAGGTATCAGTGCGTGGTGAGTCTGTGTCATGGTCTGATTCCACATAATTCAAGACTAATAGTGTAACATGCATAAACATGATGATATTGATCGGGACAAATAGACAAATGATTGCGAAAGCTAAAATATGGATACTATTGTACAAAGATTTTGTAGTGAGTCATAGTGCGTCGCTTGAGGACAAACAACGAATTTAAGTTGAGGGTGTTGATATAACGTGGTTTCACGGTATTTTAATGATTTTTCCTTAAGTTTAGTGTGTTTCCAAAAGAATTTTTGTATTGATTTTTGTGTAAGTTTCTCCTTATTTGCAAAAAATCTGTCCAAAGATGAACGCGGAAGCTTTTGAGCAAGAAATGCAGAAAAGTTACCACTTACGGAGCTTGTGACGGTCCGTCGAGCTTGTGACGGTCTGTAGGTGGCATCGTAGAGAAGCTGCTGAAGGAAGTTGGGGAAGGCTGACCGAGTGTGGGATTACGGAAATCCATGACGGACCGTCATAGCCACGACGGTCCGTCCTGCTGGTTCGTTGCAGTGATCAAAGAGTAGTCCAAGTACCTAATTTCCAAGAAGTTTAAGTATTATGGAATGGAGACCCTCGATGGACTATCGTTCTTTGAACGGTACGTCATAACTACCGTTGAGGGTAATGAAGAAAGCAGCATAAGAATTTGTGAAGTATGGGTTGACGGAGGCCATGACGGCCCGTCATGACTACGACGGTCCGTCACGAGGTCGGTTGACCCTGCCGCATTTTGACATATTTTCAGTAATTAGAATCCTTATTTTATTAGGTTTTGTTTTTATTATAAATAGTTTGAAAAACCTCATTTTTGGGGTTAGACTCTTTGTTGGTTAGACTCTTTGTTAGTAGACTCTTTGATATTAGACTTTTTGATTGTTACACTTTTTCTGGAATAGATTGTTGGTTATTTTGTTGATTAATCAAGTGAATTTCTGGATTTTATTATTTCTCATTAAAGTAAGTGCATGAATTCTTATATTAAATATATGAATATTGTGATTATGACTATGGGTAACTAAACTCGATAACTAGGGTTGTGGGAACCATAGGTGAATAATGAGGTAATATCTAATTAAAATAACATTTCTAGATTAGTGTCTGGCATATATTTATAATACTTTAGTTTAGAAGTTATTTTAACTGATGATCAGTGTTAGAACTCGCCTTAATGCTACTTGCCGGACCAAGGAGGTAGATAGTAGTAAAAGAGTTATCAACATAGATTTAGTGTATACTATCTAATAGGCTAGTGTTGATTGGTACGAGGTAATAACTTAGTCAAATATTGAATACAATGCTTAATATCAGGTAAACGTAAGGGTTAGTATAGCAACACACGTAGCCGGACCAAGGTGCGGAGTGAAATTTTCTAGATGCCAAACCAAGTATTTAGAAATAAAAATCCCCCTTTTATTGTCTTTAATTTAGTTATCTATTTTCATTAATTTAGAAATAAAAATCCCCCTTTTATTGTCTATTATTGTCTTTTGTTTTCTAAGGAAATAATTGACTAAATAATAGTAATAATATATTAAAGTTAAGTCTGAATTATTTTCCTTGTTGGAACGATCCAAACCTCATTAGTTGGGTTCTTTACTCGATACGACCGCTTCACTTCTTATTTGAGAAGTAAGTTTGAGCGTATCAGTAACAATAAGTGAGACCTGAAGGAAGTGTATCTGAAGGCGATGAAAGGGAGAATTCGGTGGTTCGCTGATCAGTTCCGCAAAGCAGAAGATTTCCACCCATCAATATAGATTAGAAGGACAAGGAGGGCAACATGCAAGACGTGATGAACTGAATGAAGAGAGATTCGCTATCACTCGGTGAATCACGACTAACTGCGATGAAAAGAATCGCACAATTCAGAAGTCGATAAAGATTGAACTCTTTTATTATTTACATATATAAATTTAAAGAGATTAACATTACACTTAAAAACATTGTTCTGAAGTGTTCTCTCGTGCTTTGAGCGAGTTGTTGTGCAAGCTTGAGGAAATATGCTCTTCTTCCAATTTTTGAAGTTGGTCTTCTTCATTTACCTTCCTCTGCTACTTTAAGGTTTAATATTTTGTACACCTTATTCCACTTATCATTTTAAGTCTTTTTATTATTACATGATATGAGGCTAAAAAACCAGATTCTTGGGGTGTGATTTATCAAATATGGGTTGATTAATTTGTTAGGTCTTACTTGCTTGTAACTTAGATTGCATTTTAATAGTGATTTCACTTAGTGGTTGTGGTTTAATATAATTGGTTTGTAGTTGCAAATACAAAGTCACCCATGTGTCTAAGCTTGTGAGAGGGAGACGTCGTGAAACTAAGACCACTAGACTGATCTCCTAAGGAGTGGGTCAATATGAGGTTCAGTCCTAGAGGGTGAGCCGTAGTCCTATATCCATGCACTCTCGTTGAAAGAGAGAGTGTAGATAAGGCATAGGCTGGAAAGTTTAGACGAATGGGTGTCCTAGAGGAACCCATTTGATATAGGTAGTTTTCCGAAAAAGAAGTTACTTTTACCTAAATCACAACTTAGTCACAATTGTTTTGGTTAATTATCTATCGAAAGCATGTACCCACAAATTTTACCTTCACATATGGAGATCACGCCCCAAAAACTTTCCCCCATATTTGATTTCCCTTTAATTTTTTGCTATTTTACTACGTGAGAAAAAAAACCTTTTGATCTTTGATGCTCTAGTGTCAAAAATTAATGTTTTTTTGTAATACATGAAAATGTCTTAAACAATAATTATTTAGAACGAAATTCTAAATCGCTACTACTTTCACTACTTCTCCCTTAAGGCACGACCCCGACCCTTGGTTGGGTTACTAAACTAACTTTGATTCGTAGACACTAAGACTGTAGGCTAGTGTCATTAATCACGAGTTATAAATCATGCAAACAATCAAAATGGCTCCGATACCAGGAAGTGGTGACACGTGAAAATGTAGTTATTTAAAATTTATAGTTCTTTGTAATGTAGGTTTACTTACCTTAAGTTTTGCTTTGCTTAATTGATTTCTACAATTGGGAAACAACAATGGTTGACCATTCTGGATATCACAAAGATCAGCCTTTGTGAAGTTATTAAACTTCAAGGATAATCTTCTTACATTTAAACAAGAGGGGGAATAGATAATTATAGAATTGTGACTGAGGTACAAAGAAATCATGGAAACATGCACATCACATGGAATGCCAGATAGTACACTATTGGATTGCATCTACAAAGGTCTAGAGCCCAAGAATAGAAGAACAGTTGAACGCCATTTCGAAGGACGAATCATGAGTCAACCCTATCAAGTTGTTGCAACACTACTTGACATCATGGTTGTAACAACTGAAAAATCTTGAAAGAAATACGATTGGGATAAACTAGTGACACAGGTAGAAGTGTTGTCCAAACAAGTACAGGGATTGAAAGAACAAGAAATAGAAAAGGACCAAAATTTTGCTCCCCGAGAATGCACCAAAGGAATGGGTCAAGGGGTTGGATCGAGTTTTAATCCATTTAAAGGAAACTCGAATAGCAAGATAATTAGTTGAATGACATGAAAGACAAAATTGAGTTTCTTAATGAGACAACCACCGCAAACTCCATGACAATTTAGCTACAAGATGCACAAATAAACCACTTAATCATAGGTCAAACGTACCATTCGCCGAGGATTAACCCAACTACACCATGGGTAACTCCGAGGATGAAAGTTAAACATTGATTTGTGTCGTGCAATGACGTAACAAAGGCACTATTTGGGAGGAAACTCAAAGCCCTTTAATTAATTTATATTGTATTGATAAAATAACAGTGTGTTACTTGTTCAAGCTAATGAAAGAAAGAAAATGGAAAGTTGCAAGGTGACAACAACATGTCATTTCGGCGGAGTTCCACAATATTGTCGTTGTTAATCACTCCATTGTTTGATTTGATTCCTCTCAAAGATTGATTATGTAATATTAGACGTAAAAAAGAGATTTTAAGCATATTGCCAACGTATTAGTCGAACACGATATAGACCGCCTACATGATACGATGAAGACTAGGAATCCAATAATAGTTGGCGCTAACATATATACTCGGTGCTTCGCTGAGTCATTAATTTAGATGAGTTAATATGATGACGTAGCAAAAGATGTACGGTCACAAACACCATTCTTAGAAGTCCTATTTAAAAACTTTCCCTTCACTTTGTTCCTTTTAAAAACTCACTTTAGAAGTCATAAATCTTTTATTTTCAATGTATTTTAAGTGTCGGATTGTGCCCAGATTTGAATTGCATTGCTTCCTAGCACGTCATTACAATCTAATTCAGCACCAAAGGTTACTTATTGAACCCTCAGTTGTTTTATATAAATTTGTACTCATTTAGATATTGATTGATACTGCAAAATATTTTATAAGTCTCTGAGTTGATGGGATAACTTATATTGTCGATCATTATTCAATACTACAACAAATTTGATTATCAGGGACAAATTATTTTGTCTTTTGTAAATCATATTTATTCAGTAAAAATTTTATCAGACGAAAATTAATTCGTCACTGAGTCATCACTATATGTGTGTCTCTAAAAGTATACAAAGACGATTTAGTGCTTCTTCACTAAAAGTATTATTTTAACTACAAAAAAAATTGTCCCTAAATGCTTAAACATTTGTGACAAATTTATTTGTCGTAAAATGTTTTTTTTCTAGTTAATAGTATACTTTGTCACTGAAAAATATTATTGCTGCAGACAAAATTATATCATCGTTAATTAGTTTACTTCAATCCATGACGAAGTCAATTGTCTATAAAGTTATAAATGTTTGTTAGTTGAAGAAAATCTAGTTTCATCACTAATGACTATGTTTTATATACAAAAAATAATTTTGTCCTTTACTAGGGATAAATTGATTATTATAAAAATGGTTATTTTCCTATGATATACATGTATCTCACATCTCTATTCTTTTAACTTTTCTAGGAGCTCGCACATTATCCTTTCTTGGGGAATAGAACTCACAACCTTAGCGTTGGAAGTGAAGAGTACGAACCATCGGACCAACTCCTTCTTGTATCTCATTTTAATTTTATTTTTTAATTTATTTACTTCTTTTAAATTTCAATTTATTGAATTTATATTTTATATGATTATTTATACTCATATATAAATGCATGAAATTTACTACCCACAATTCATTCGAATGTAGATTATATTTTAGTTAAACTGTATATTTTTAAAAAACCTTTAAATATATGTAGTACGATTCTATCATTTTATTAATTTATTTTTATAAATTTAAAAATATTTTACGCAATTATAAATTTATATAAAATTAAACTTTAGACACCTTAGACAACACATGTTCATACTTCACTACATTCATGCATAAGTGTAAAAGTGTAAATATATGACCAATCCTTTCATATAAAGACAATTTTGAAAAAGAGTTGAATAATCGGTTTAATTTGATCAATAAATCATTTTTTTTTGAAAAAAATATCGATACCCATAACTATAATACTTCATCATAATATATTTGAAATCTTAGTTGGTTCATTTCTTTTAATTTTTACTTCAATTTCACGCTGATAAAAAAAGATAATAGAAATTCATAAAATATTTTGCAACTTTGAGAAGTCTAAGTTTGTAAGTCGATATTATCTTTGTATAGTTGTTCTATGTACGTACTTGAAATTACTATTAAATATGTACATATTTATAGACAAAAGCAAATAGATAGACTTAGTCTATGCAGTTTATCAATAACAAAATCAAAGACACACAAAAAAAATAATACAAAGACTTGATAAATTATTTTTTAATCTTTTTTTTATCAATGCAACTGTATCAAATGAAAACTAAAAGTGTGAAACCAACAAATATTAGCGATCTAGTGGTAAAACCCTATCCCACTTAAAATACTTATAACTTTAGTGATATTTTTTAAATGATGCATTTTATAATTGCGTAATTTAAGAAAATTGGTGGAATGAGCTTCTTTTATTTTTACAAAATCATCCCAATTTGTTGGTTTCAGTATTTTCTCAACAATTAACGAATGAACTCTGTCTATTTCTTATAAAGCACTTGTACTATTCCTTTTGTAAGTTGTCACTTGTATATAAAAAATGGTAGCAACAAAAATTGTATCTAGCTATGAATTTTTTCGTAGTAAATAGTTAAATTATTCACTACAAATTTAAAGTCCTCCCTGTTTAACACCTTACATATTTTGTAACAATTTTTTTTTTGTTACTAAATTGCAGATTGGTTAGAGATAATAAAATTTATGGTCACAAGTTATTTATATTATTAGTGACGAAAATAAATGTCACAATTCAATCTAAACTTTTATAGCGAAAACTTAAAATATATAACGGCGAACTTTAATTTGTCGATGTTGTAACAAAATATTTTTTAGACTAACTTTTTTGTGTCCAAAAATTAATAAATGGTAAGACAAAAAATAATTTGCCATGAATTAGAAGCACTATAAGTGAAGAAATAATGTGTTACTGATAACATTAATTCGTGACTAATACTACATAACAAATGACCCCAATTAGTTTTTTGGTGGGGAACATTAGTGAACAAAACTTTACCACGAATTTTTATGTTTCATAACTAAAAACATGCGTCTCATATATTTAAGCATAAAATGTAAATTTTCTCACAAGAAGCGGATAATTAGTGACTAATTTGATGTCGTAGCTACTAATTATGTATATATATATCAATATTTGTTGGAGAGATATTTCTTGTATAGTTGGTAAAATCTCTCTCGTATGTGCTTTGAGCTAAATTTATGTGTGTTGGCATTGTGGAAATGCTATGGGTCTTTGTTAAAATTGATGTTTAAGAGGTTTGAATCACATTATCAGGGGTTGTAAGGTCGAACTTGAAAGAATGGAGTGAAAATAGGCACACTGGGTTGTTTGGCGAGCTTAGTGTAGCTCGCCGAACTACTTGGCAATCCTTCTTAACGTCACCGTTTTGCCTTTAATTGAAATTTTAATGTATTGGTTGATTTATAATTTTCGGTGGTTAGATTGTGTTAAAAAATTCACTCGACTACTCACAGTAAGATTATTTGTTCGCCCTTTGTATGTACCCTTATATCGTTTGTATATAGATTTTAAATGAATACCCTAAAAGAATCAAAAAGCTTCAAATTAGCAAGGCAAAGTGATTCTATAGTCAGATTCTCCCTTACCCTCTTTTTAAATTGTTGCCTAACTTGTCATCAATGTTTTTTCAAAAATGGTACGACAAAAAGTCGCAGGCAGAAATAATCCACCCAGACACATAAGAGCACGAGAGCTTAGAAATAAGAAAAATATAGCAGAGCTAGAAAGACATAGGAATTACACCAAGGAAGCCAGGAACAAAGGGAGAATTCCAATCGACCCTAATATGCTCTCATGGGCACAAGGGTTCATTAAT
This sequence comes from Solanum habrochaites, assembly GCA_027704765.1. Lineage (NCBI taxonomy): Eukaryota > Viridiplantae > Streptophyta > Magnoliopsida > Solanales > Solanaceae > Solanum > Solanum habrochaites. The sequence goes on along the minus strand of JAKWJA010002495.1, from coordinate 47,784,798 downwards.
GTTATACATTCTTTCAAGGAAGGTCATGAGATAGAAAAAATTATTGCAACTAATATTGTTGCTGAGGCTAGGGAAGCTGAAAATTGTGGTAAAACTCATAGTAGTATCACTTCAAGAGCAGTTTTCTTATTTCAGGAAGACACCTTGGGCGCTAATACCCCGACAGATGAAGAAGGTGCATAAACTAGATCTCTTTTTCAGTCTCCCCTTTTGGTTTATCTCTGTGAAAATTCTTGTATGTTGTCTTTATCTATATTTGAGGAAAAATTCTTTTTAGTTGAGGTGGGGTGAGGGTCACCTTTGTTTTGTGCATCTTGAATGCTTTTTGAAATTTGTGTTTCGAAATGGTTTGTCTGTCTTAAGATTTGTTTTAAAATTCTTCTCTTTGTGGATTGTTTGAGCTTATGGCTCTCTTTTGGGGTCCTAATTTCAAAATAATATTGAACCTTCAAAAAAATTTCACGTTTTAAAATTTTGCCACCTCCCGTGTTGAAAGTGGTTGTTGTTTTACAATTTTAAGTCTTCGTTTTGATCAAGACCAATGACTTGAAAAGTGCTCTAAGACCAAACAATATGAATGTGTGGCTACAAAGAGGACGAAAGAAGTTACATAGATACTATGTGAACTGCTTGCATTTTGTTGTGATTATCCAATTATAGAATTGATTCTTTGGCAATTACCATTGCACACTAGTGAAAGTGTGTAGTCTTGTTTAACATAAGTGTCGATGCCATGTGTGATGAGCTTACTTTGAACCTTGCATTAATAAATCTGGAATTTTCCCCGTTAGTCTAATAGACTTAGAAAGGTGTCCTCTTGAGATGATCTTAGGCAACAATTAAAGAGTGTAAGCCAACTCTGACATATACCTCTTTTGTGTTTTGTGTCTTACCTACTTTGTGGAAAAACCTTAATGAAACCTATACCTTACGTTATCCATCACGTATAATCCTCTTGAGATGTGCATAATTGAATAGGCAACTTAGACCTAAAGCCTATGCTGGGGTGTGGTAAGAAGCGAAAGGAGCAGTCAAGAAATTCAAGAAAAGTCTCGCAAACCAATGGTATTGTAGAGAAATGGAAACCCTCCATATTATAAAAAGAATAGAGAATAAAAAGAAAAATAAAAGAGTAGATTTTTTAAAAAAAATGTTGAGGAATAAATGCCCAAAAAGAAATAGGATTTCCAAGCAATCCATAGAGACGAATAAAATGATTACTTAAAGGCACTTGACTAAGGATCCATGAAGGAAGAAAGGGGATGTTTTTAGAAAGTAACATCTCGTTGAGGAAAAAACTACCTATCACATGGGGGGGGGAGCTCTCCCTAGACGTAACCGGCGTTCGTCCTCTTTGAGGACTAAGACTAGCCTCTTAGCTTAAATCATTACATTCATAAATCAATGTTAGCGGAAATTTATAACTATTCATTATTTCTACATTGAGGTTTACATAGACCTCTACAAACACTTTGTGTACATATACATATACAAATATATATATATATATATATATATATATAGATATATATATATATATATATATATATATATATATATATATATATATATATATATATATATATATATAGTCTTCTACCTTTTGCACATAGATATATAGAATATAACATTGTATGAAATAGTCGTCTCATACTATGTTATATAGTCTAACAAGAGTGTAATACTGTGATCTATCCCATAATACATATACAAGACCACATATATGTCGTAAAATGTTTAGTACTCAAATAAAAAAGAAAGAAACATAAGAGTCTTAAAAACTAGAAAAACTTCATAAGCTTGATAGTGGCATTGCCCTCGGAAAGTTAGGACCTACCCATGAACTCCTATTAAGTCAACAAGTGCAATGACCAAGAAAATTCCCATAACATTACTCAATCAAGCAACCCAACAAGATTCATGACCAACATCTCACTTCACATATCATGGCATTTTAGAGTACATATCATCATAAGTGAAACCTATCATGATATAATATCAACTACGTGCAAGTTTATCATATATATGTCATATACCATTATAATCATATACATACATAAGAACATCCTCCTAAGACTTTCTTCAATCCTAACTAGTAGAATATTTAGGTAGAGTCCCATAACCCTACCTAAACTAAGTTAAGCCCCTTAGGTTATCCTAGTAAGCATTCATTCCTTTAATTTGTTTTAACTTTGGGAACATCTTGTCTTATCCAATATAAACCATATGAGATAATGTGGAATCCGGTTTCTAGAACCCTACACCGAAGGAAGGAAGACTACTTGCCAAGGTAGCACCAAAACATGAACATAGAAACTATGTGGATCCACTAGCTAGTATTCCTATGGGGGCAACATAGTTCAAGAACCAGGAGAAATAGTTGGGACCCTCTTTATGCTACATGCATTATAGTATCCAATCTCAAGAGTACTTTAGTGATATTACCTTCCCTATGTGGGAAGGGACACTTGTCACTCTAGTTCACTCGGTGCTAAGCTAAAGTCCCTTTTGAAACGTCTTTAATATTTTTGTTAATAATCATAGCTTAATGTAGGTCATAGAGTCTATACCTTGTATAATCATCATCATCATATCTCAATAAGAATTGCATGAGTATAGTCCTTCTATTACTGTTCATATACGTAAGATTAGCACATTTACATATCACTCCATAATAAGGCACATTGATAAATCATCACTATCCTTATAATATTTACATATTAGCCATGACCTCACAAACCATAGTCAAGAAATTTCAATTCAAGATCATACCTACCCTATAAATGTTATTACAAGACATACTCTAATACAACATCATGACTTAATCACATTTTACCATTATTGAAGTAAAGAATAGGTATCACAAGACTTACCAAGTCTCCTTAATAATCACTCATCAAGGTCTTACCATCAACCCTTAACTCAGCCATATTAGCGAGTAGTGTCTTCATATAACAATAAACAACATAATAACAAAGTTAATTGAATCAATACATCAATATTCATTACTAATTCATAACTTAAGACAAGAGAGAAAGGTCAAAATCATACTATAGATCAATTACTCTAGAAATAAAATTATAGGACTATAATTCACCCTAATATATTCATGATTAGTACAATAACATCATCTAGTACTAATCCAACCAATAACCAAGTCAATTGAACCGATATTACACAATTCATATCAAGATTATAACGTAGACTTAAGGGGAGTAGGTCATCTTCTACAAACTAGAACAATCCATAAAGAAATAAAATAATTGAGTTAAAATACATGTTAATATATTCATAATATCCAAAATAAATCATAAACACATCAATTTACAAGATCAATATCGAGATTGGAAAAGACCCACTTGAAAACTCAACTTTTGAAATCAATTTGATGAACACTTTGAGTAAAGAGGTCTCAAAGGTTAAAGGACCCCATAGGATATTGTTTGATGAATATTTATGGAGAAACTTTACCCTTTTAATCCCTTGAACCCACCTCTAGCTTTGTTTTCAATGGGGTTTCTTTGAGAGAGAGAAAGAAGAGATAAGGAAGAGAGTTTTGGGTTTTGGGATTTATGAGAGATTAGGTTAGTCTAATTATCTTAGGGGATTTATATAGGTGGTTAAATAACTTGATTGGAACTGCCATAAACACTAATTAACCTCTAAGTCAACTAATTAAATAAATTAATTTATAATGTGCAGCAAAATACAGACCTCAGTGACGACACCACGATCAACGGATTGTGTGTCCATCGACGATCACTACTCCCTTCTGTGCTGCACATCTTTCGATGAGTTCATAGACTATTAAAAAATTCACTTCAATAATTCTACTAAGTTTTCATCGGCTGAGGAAATCGAAGCCCCGTCGATTGGACCACGTGTCCTCTGTGGCATCCGTTGGTGACAGTGTCCATTGACAACTTTTGGTCAATTTTGCACGGGTCCTCCTCAAGGGATGGTCCTTGAGGATTTGTGACCTGAAGTTTCGACTATGAACTAATTCTAACATGTTTTAAACACACTTCTACCAATTTTCATCATTTTTCGACTACTAAAAACTAGTCAAATAGGATAAGGCACACTAGTACCTCATTGAACTAGTTTCCGGACATCATGGACGTTCTTGGACATTTTGACTTCTAAAATTCCTAAATAACTTATATTCATTAAAATATATTCTAAGACACTTTTTAAACCTTTTTACATATATGTTAGGCTCTAGAACACATCTTAGATTTTCTAAGTGTTACACTACCGAGCCTAAATGACCATACCTTCGCCATCATCCCCATTACAAGCCTTGGAAAGACCTTTCTGATCTTGAGCGGATCGAAATGAAAGCCAATTGAAAATATGTTCAAACCTATGGGGAAAACATGCATTGTGTTCCTCTTTGTGAGTTTAAGTGTTGCATCTTATTCCTGATCCTAAACTGATAAATCTACATGTGTGAAAACGGAATCATTCCTTGTGTGAGGGCATGAAAATACTTTTATTGACCTTTAACTTGCATTAGTAGTGAGATTGTGAGCTCAAGGATCTTTGGAAATGGTGTCACATAACTTGAATATTTGAGTATACAATTGAGCTATGCATGAGTAATTTAATTCTTGTTGTGCATATTCATGATTGAGTCTTGTGTATAACTATTTGAGACATCCTAATTGAATGGATGAACATGAATTTTACTTGAGTACAAGCAAAAGTTTAAGTAGGGGTGTTAATGAGTCCTCAAATTAGAATCATCTAGGACTTTAATTGAAAGCAAATATTATGCTCGATTATTTATTTTATCTTGATATTTGATAAAAACTACTATGCTTCAGGTATTTGAGAATTTTGTATTAGCATGGGAACTTTTGCACAAAACGGAAGCAAAACAAAGAAAAAGAGTTGAAGATGCAAAGGTCAGCATACACTGTACAAAAAAATCTCGCCATCTGTTACATAAAGTGAGCCCTAAAGGAAGTGTAACAAAAGGTGATGACAAGAAGAAGTTGTCACTTCATCAATCAGTTCGGCAAAGTAGAAGAGTTTTGCCCATCAATCACGAAAACATAGATAAGGAAGGCAACATGAAAACGTCGATGAACTGAACGTAGGGTGATTCTCTGAATAACTCATTGAATCAGGACTAACTGCGCCAAAAGTATTTACCATCACAATTCTGAAGTCTATAAATACTGAACTCTTTTTTTATTTACATATAGAAATTCAGAGTAAAACATTACACTTTATATTTTGTTCTTAACTTTTCCCTCAAATTTGGAGAGAGTTTTTTTAGAAGCTTCAAAAAAGAAGATCTTCTTCCAATTTAGGAAGTGTGTCTTCTTCATTCACCTTCATTTGCTACTTTTAAGGTTTAATTTCTTATCTCCACTTGATTCCATTATCGTTTTAAGTATATTTTATTATTACTTGATTTGTGGCTAAAACCCCCCATTCTTGGGGTGTGATTTCGCAATTAGGGGTTGATTAATATATTGGGTCTTTCTTGCTTGTAGCTTAGATTTCATTTTAATGGTAACTTCACATAGTATTGTGGTTAATTAAATGGGTTTTGTTGCAAATACAAAGCCACCCATAGGTTTTCACCTTGCTCAAAAGAGAGGTTGTGAAACTAAGACCACTATACAAAGATCCTAAATAGTGGGTTGACACGAGGTTCAACCCGAGAAGGTGATCCGTAGTCCCATATCCAAGCACTATCGTCGAAAAGGGGAGTGTGAATAAGGTGTAGGCTGGATAATTTTGACGAGTGAGTTTCCGAGAGGAACCCATTTGATCTGGGGTATGTTTCCCAAAAAGTAACTTACTCATACCTAAAGCTTAGCCTAGTCACCATTGTTTTTAGAAGTTAGATACCAAAAACATGTACCCACCACTTTTATCTTCATCTATAGCGATCAAACCCCAATAACTGTGACGACGTGGGAGCACCCCCAAGTCTTAATATGGAGTATTCGACCTCTTGAAGGTCTTATACAAGCCTATTAGCTTACATAAAAATGGAGGGATTTTAAAACTTTTTTTTATACATAATATAAAAATCATTTCATTACAACGAAAGTCTTTCTAACACGTGTCTCAAAAAATATCTACGAATACATGAGTAATAATGTCTTGAGATGCAGTCCACAAAAGTCTAAAACATAGTAAATGACATAAAGGGAACATAAGGGTGGTTTCCTCAAATGCTATGACGATTCACCAATCTTCAATCTTCTCCAAACATTGGAACCTAGCCTCCAGGCACTCAATCTCCCAAAATCCCCTACATTTGGTTAGAAATGTAGGCAACATGTGTTAGTACAAAAATGTAATAAGTAATAAAGATAACATATAAAACATAAGATATCTCAAAAGGTTAGTCAATAACAGACAAAATCATAAGAGATAATAGCAATGTCATAGAATAAATCAAATATAGAAATTTTAACATAGTAATTAAACATAAGATGCACATAAGTTCATAGTTAAACTATTTGTCCTTCTTACATAGGTGAACTACATCACAAGCCACCTCCAAGTATACTTGTGCAAGGCTAAGGTAAAATCCCATACTATTACCTATGATAAGTACATCTCTTTAGTCATTCTTGGTCATAATACAATTTCATAATTAATACCTAAGTTCTTCATGACATAAGAGCACTATACCCCTTATGTCGCCTCAAGTCACACTTTTGCAATGCATATGGTTCATCCTATTGTACCTTACATACTAAGCATATCTTGAAGTCACCCTATTCACTTTCATCTACTCTAGGTGTCACTAATAGACCTACTTCATCTTGACAAGGAACTATTATCTGAACTCATTCACATCAAGGAAGGAAACTATAGCAACTATCCAAGGTAGGAATACATCATATAGGAGGTCATTTCATAAGTAGATTAAAGTCATACTTGTTCCATGTATGAATTGTATCCCAATGTACCATTCATACTAAGTACTTCTTAAGGCTATCCTAATCCACATTGACGTATCTTCCTTTCTAGTCGATCAAGCTTAGCATACTAACATAATAGACAAACTACAATGGAAAACATCATAACATACAACCCAAGTTAACAAAGGAAGGATATTAGAATACCAACTTACCCACCATTCAACAATTCATGCAGATGCAAGTTGTCCATAGGGGAGCATAAATCCTCAACCCTAAGATATTCATAGGAGATCCACATATCTCAATCATAAGCTACCATGAAGTGGTTTTGGCCTAACCAAGTGAAGCTATCATGAAGCACTCTAATCAAGCTACTTCAAGATAACCCTAGGAGAGTATCGATCCTCCATCCTAGGTTGCCTTGCCTACTACTAGTGCAGCTTACCATAACAAACACCTATAAATGCGAGATCACTCTAACCATGGGAGATCTTAACTTCTCCACCCGAAGCTAACTATCCAAGATACATAATTCAACTATCCATGAGGGAATCCGTAGGTTCAACCACAAGCTATTCTACTCTAACAAACATGATTCATTCAAGGTAATTAACTATTCATATTCTACATACATGAAAAATACTCATCATATTAGAGTCATCTATAATCCTGAGTGATCAATATTATGACTTCAATCCTTACTTTCAAACATTACTTTATAGTCATCATACTAGTCAAGATTTCAAGACACATTAGTTCTAAGCCTTAGTCATAAGCCAATTCTAATCAATTCAATTCAATTTCTATAATAGATGCATATATGTAGGTTAAATTCATTATTTAATTATGCTATTCTTGATTAAGTCCTATAAATATTAACGACTCAAGAGAATCTAACAAGAATTATCAATTTTGCTTTCAAACCCTAAATCAAAATAATCTACAAATTAGGGTTAAACACGAACTCAACATAAATACTTCATAATCACATTAATTAACATCAATTTAATTACATATGGGAAGAATCAAACCTTTTGGAACCATACCCACCTAATTCCCATGCATTCGAATCAACCTTGCCTTCATTGGGGTTCTTCTCCACAAAATAGGGAAATCTAGGGGACTCTATGAGTGGAAAAACCCATAGATGAAGAGATTTACATACCTTTATTATCTTATTAGTACAAGCCTTAACCAAATTTCCCTTTCATTTTGACTCTAGCTTCAACATTAATCTTCTTCTTCAATTGAGGTTTTGAAAGAATTTAAAAGAGAGGAGGGTTTTGACATTTTGATTTCTAATTGGGTAATAGTTTTTTTGATTGGGAAAGGATTTATAATCACTTTAAAACCGTGTATAACTAATCCCAAATTACCTAAGACACCCGTACACTTTTGGACTTCAAACCTACGGGTTCAACTTGACTTAAAAATGGCACGACCAAATCTGGGCCTCCCTAATTTATTTTTCGAAACCATTTTTAGGAAGAATGGTTCATGTTGTGCCCACGTCGTAGGCCAACCTTTTTGACTTTGAGTTATGGAAGAGTAAGATGCGCCTTAGGCTCCGAAAACAGGCTGCCCGACAGCTTTCTTGGAAAACGTTTAGGTCCTCCTTGGGGACCCATAAGGTGGTCCTCGGGGAGTCGTACTCAAATGTTTTGACCCTATATATGTTCATATAGGTGTAGGAACTCTTTATAATCAATTTCACCTCCATACCGTACTTATAAACTCAACCACAAGACCCTACATCACACGAGTTCAACTAGGCTAGTTTCCGAACGTCCTGGTCGTCCTATGACATTGGACGTCCAATCTCTTTAAAACTTATTTTAAAAGTTATTCCTTATTATTTTAACCAGTTATTAACTCATAAAACTCCCTTGAAGCTCTAGTTCATCAATTTCATTTTGGTGGTCATAACAATATCCTCCGCTTGGGAATATTTGTCGTCAAATGACACCTTCCTAAACACTTCTTAAAGGTCCAACTCTAAGCTATCATCTCATCGTGTAAGCATTGTTTCTAAATGCACAAACCCAACAAAGGAAACTTCCATTCCAAGCTATAAATACCTAAAGAAACTCAAGATGCTTGAAGTAAATATACTTACTAAATTCCAATGAGAAACAAACATCTCCTAGCTTCAACACGCTCAACCTAACTTTATGGACTCTAAAATGTGCGTTCACTCACATATGCCTCAACCAAATAAAAATCAATGTAACTAGATCAATTCTAACAAGGCTTGTACACCTTCATAAGCACACATGACTAGGTCATAGCAACACATAATCATATAAAGATCTTGTGTAAATGAATCACTATCCCCCACTTGGGAGTAAGCCAAAACATGTCCATTTCATTATAAAACATCATAGAAAGGACAACATAAAGTCCAACAAATCAAGTCATAAAAACAAGAAATTCTGGAAATTTTCATAAATCATCAAAGAAGCATATCCCGGAAAGGAACATAAGTAGATCACTCTTGATCACCCTTGGATTGGATCGCATAGAACCTATTCCTCTTTGAAGGAACATCTTTCACATCACTAGGAGAAACTTTCTTGCCTTCCCTAACATTAACCTTTGCCTTAGAGCAATCCTTCTTCATCTGACACTCTCACCACACACATAACAATCTTCTCTACCAGCAAAATACCTACCCTCATATCTCTTATCACACCTAGAACAAGTACGCTATAGGGACTCATTGCTTTTCCCTTGTTGTATAGGTTAGAAACCCTCTCATACTCACACTTAGGATAACTAGAATAACCTTTTCCAAAAAACGTATGTCAATTCTTAGGATTACCATGCCCATCGGACCCATCATTGTCCACCGTAGTCCTCTTTTTCTCCTTCTTAAGTTTTGAATCCTCTATTTGTTGGAAAAATACCATGAGGCATGAGATATCCATATCATCAACAAGCATTGTCATACGACATGCTACTTATACTAGTTCACACACGCTCGTCATGAAGATATTCCTCAAATGCTTAGCACTTGCTATAAAATATGGAGCATATTTAGACAATAGACTAAACTTCAAAGAATACTTCTTAACACTCAAATTGACTTAATTAACGTTTATGAATTCCTCCATCTTATCCACTCTCATTTCTCTATACAAGAACTTATCAAAGAAAGGTTACTTAAAAGTCTCTCACTCTATAGGACCCGTCTCTACCGACCTAGAATATTTCCATTGCTTATACAAAATTCGGCCCACATCTTTCAATTGATACATGGCCTGTTCCTCTTCTCCCTAGAAGTTAATCCCACAATATCAAGAGTCTTATAAGCCTTATTTATGAACCCATTTGGATCCTCCTCCAATTTGAAGCCACTATACTCCGGAGGGTTCATTATGAAGAACTCCATAATACTATAAGCATTCATTTCTCCAATAGGATTTGTAGGAGCCACCACCTCCCTACTAGCTTGGGCTATTAAGGCTTGATCCAACAAAATCATAGAATCCCTAAACTCCTCTTAAGTGAAATCCCCCATTGGTGGGTCATTTGGAACTTGAGGAGGAGCTTGATATCCTTGGGGAGGAACTTGATCTTGCACTTGGGAGGAATATCTTGATACCCACTTCCATCTCCTTCAATTCTAGAATTATCCCTAGAGTTAGCCATAACCTGGACAAAATTATAGGAAAACAATAGAAAAGGGCCTACTAAAGACAAACTCTATGGCATGACTAAGAGAATGAAAAAGTGATACTTTCATATGAATACCATAAACTCCTACTCATAGATGTTCCGTGACTAACACCGATGAATAAGACTTTACTAGATGTGGTCTTGCGACATCCTAGGACCATTTTATAACTTTATACTTTAATACAATGTTTCTTATGACCCAAAAGTGTAAGACCCCAAAATGATTTAGGTAGTCTAGATCATAACATGTTATTATTAATGTTATAAGGTCCTAAAATGACTTATAATATGGTTTAGAGGTAGTGTGTAAAGTTTGAGGTGATTTTGAATTCGAACGTCAAGGGACGACTATAACGTTCGACGACTAGTCACCTATATGTCTCACGTGTCCATGCGTGTTTATATATTGTACAAAAATGATATTATGAAGTCTTAAAATGAGTTATAATGAATTTTAAATATGGTATATGGAGTTTCGAGAAGTTTGGGGGTCAAACATTCAAGAACGTCCAAGGCTTTCTAAGGTAGCCCTTAAGACTCTCAAGTGTGTGCCTAGCCTTTTTGGACAAGTTGCGAGTATTTGTTTTGGGTGAAACTCATGTGTTATGTCTACAACTTGTTAAGGGTTTTATTTACATTGAGAGCATTCGGGTATGACTTCCTAAGGGCCCCACAAAAGGTCCCACACGAAGGACCCAAGGTTGTCGAAGACACTGCTTTGACAGTGCCAAACGACTGCTAGTTGGTTGACCAACGACCCTTTGGTGTGGTTTCCTCGATGTACAATTAGCCTGTGCAGGTCTCATTCCAAAAACAGGCCAAGGTCCTAATCGACGGAAGCCAAAGGACGGTCAGTCGATTGACCAATAGCTAGTTCATGGGGTTCCGTCAATGGTGGCCTGCAACACTGTCTAGCGACTGTTTTATTTGAGGGATGAATAGGAAATTCATCCCACGTCCTAAACTGACTATAATTTATTAATTTATCTATATTTGGGTGTATATAAATGATCAAACATGAGAACCCATTCCCAATCCCCTCTCACGAAATTGAATCTTTCCCTCCAAAAATCTTTTCTCTATAAACCTCCATTGTTGGTAAAGGTCCAGTAAAGCTTGGAGAATGGACTCATATGGTTTCTTCACCATGTTTTAGAGGTCTTCACGTAGATAAATGTATGGTGATGCTTCATCTCTAAGTAAGCTTTAACTTGGAGAGTTAATCTCAATGTTTTCAAAAAAATTTCATGATCAAAGTTCTTCTTCTTCAATCTATATATGGGTTCCTTCTCAAAAAAAAAATTTGAACGTGATTTTACTCTAATTGCATGATGAACCCATGTTCCCTCCTTAAATCGATTTAGTTCTTGCATGGGCTTTGTGATCTTGACTCGTTATCGATTGAACTATTATTTTATTATGTTGAAGTGGTTATATCTACTGTTATTTACGTGAGTTGATGTTGAATTTATGATGAAGAATCCATGTGGATCAATGTATGAAAGTTTGAACATGCCTAGCCTAGTCTTCATTATGATCACTGTAATGTGGGTCCTTAATTGGTTAAGAAGTGGATTTTAATTATATTATGATTGACTTGTAAGTATAAATCATGTATGATAAAGGTTTAAGAGGATGAATATGAGTTGATCTAAGTTCTTCTAGTCTATGGAATTGTAACTTGTGATCTTGACGTTAGGTTAGTTTTTATATGAAGTGATCATGGTTAATTGTCCATACCTACTGCCTATAACGTAATGTGAGTATGAATTATATTTAAATGATTAAATGTTGATTAATTCATGATAATATGAATAGGATTAACCTATGTAAACTTACCTTCCATAAATTCCTAATATGAAACATGCTTACAGTGATTTAGAGAGTATTGGCAGTTGTAGTAGTATCTCGTTTAAGTTATGATTTTTTTTTTGGCTACTTATATGTATTTATATTATTTATAAACCTTTATTTATGAACTAAAGTAGGGAGGTTAGTTGTTTATTTAGGACTCTCTACTTTTCAGTACATGTGGATGCCTTGTATTATATAATTGCATGATCTTGTACCAACTGGTACATGGTTTATTTTATGATTAAAGAACATATAGATACTTACCTATATGTATGAATTGTTGATAACAATGTGCATTTATAAAGGAGATCAAAGGGTGAGAAATTGGTAAGAATGTCTCATCTAATGAAACATTGTATGTTATGGTCCAGTTATAGTGGTGGTGTTTACATTATTTTCACTATATATGTGTTGACCATGGACTTGAAGGCAAATTTATGAACATATGAACATGTGCTTATGATGATACTATGAGAGGTTTATGTCTACTTTCCTATTCTAGTTGTGATCTAGATTATTTGGCTATTGTATAAGCATGTGTATATATATTTTAGGGTAAATATAGGTGCTGCAATTGATGAATAAAAAAATTTAATAATCCCTTATCTATGTACCCCTATGTGAATGCATGAATAGCACATGTTTGGAGCCTTAAGTGTAATATGAAGTTGGCTTGTATGGTATGCTATTGTGTGTTGTGTGTTCTATGCTTGAGAGAGTATTATGGTCTTAGAGGGTGACTGCCTCAATGCGTTGTTTATAGCAATTATGTGATCATGTTGACCAATGTACACACACTCTCACTTTACATGCTGGTTGCAAGTAGTATAGGTCATGCCGTCTAAATGAAAGGTATTGTTCATATTCACTAGTGTCTACTACTATGCATATTAAGATGACGTTTATAAAGAATGATATGTGTTTCCTTATCTTTGATGACTTGATAGGTGTACTAGTATGGTAAAGGGTATGGGTCTTTTCCTATGCATTGCACACGTGTACCTTGATAGGATAGTTCTAGTTTTTGTTTCTATATGTATGAATATGAATGTATGAACATGTGTAACATAATGTGTTATGTGAAAGGTTTGATCACATATATGTATACGCACACACATGAATTGTGATCTAGTCAATAGAGGAGCCTTGAAAGGTGTTGTCAAGTGTATCCTAAACTAGATAGTTCTAATACATATGCTATGTCCATGTGAAAGGATCTTCTCACATGATTTAGGTTGATGAACTTTCATCTATGAGCTATGAGCTAAGCATATGAGGGGATGACTCTCCTAAGCCTATATTTTGTAAAAGTAATGTAATAATGGATTTTCAATAAAGGGAACTTAGCTTAGCATCGAGTGAACTTGAATATGATTGTGTGTCCCTTCCTATGGTAGGAAGGTAGGTCACCATAAACCTCATGGGGTGGATAGACTCATGACCCAAAAGGGTGTTAAGTTTCTAGCATATGATGTGCTATTAAAGTTTTAAATTTAAGCTAAATTTACTATGTCATTGCGATAAATGATAACTATGGGCTTGTATAAGACCTCCGAGAGGTCAAGTATGCAATGTTACTTCTAGGGGTGCTCCCCGGATGTGACAAGGAGTACCCTCAAGTTGTAGCGTGGCATATTTGACCTTTCGAAGGTCTTATACAAGACTCTTAACTTCATTACATAAAAATGGAGGGATTTTAAAACTTTTATTTAGACATAATACGAAAATTATTTTATAACAAGGAAAGTCTTTCTAACATGTGTCTCAAAAACCATCTACCAATGCATGAGTAATAATGTCTTGGACGCAGCCAACAAAAGTCTACAACATAGTAAATGACATAAAGGAAACATAGGGTTAGGGTTCTCGAATGCTATGAGGATTCACCAATCTTTAATCTTCTCCAAACATAGGAACCTAGCCTCCAAGCACTAAATCTCCCAAAACCCCCTGCATTTGGTTAGAAATGTAGGCAATATGCATTAGTAAGAAAAGTACTAAGTAAGAACGATAACATATAAAATATAAATATCTCAAAGAGTTAATCAATAATATACATAATCGTAGGAGATAATAGTATAGTCATAGCATAATCCAACATAGTATTTTTAAAATAGTAATTCAACATAACAAACACATAAGTTCATACTTAAACTATTTGTCCTTCTTAATTAAGGGAACCACATCACAAGCCACCTCCAAGATTATTTGTGTGAAGGCAATGTAGTATCCCATACTACAGCCTAAGCTAAGTACCTCTTTTGGTAATTCTTTATAAAAATCCAGGTTCATAATTAAGACCTAAATTCTTCATGACATAACTGCACTATACCCCTAGGTCACCTCAAAGAACACTTATGCAATGCATGTCTAACATCTCATTATACCACACACACTAAGCATGTCTTGAAGTCACCCTATTCACTTTCATCAACTCTAGGTGTCACTAATAAACCTGCTTCATTTTGACAAGGAACTATCACCTTAAGTCATTCACATCATGGAAGGCAACATAAAAACTATCCAATCTAGGAATACATCACATAAGAGGTTATTTCATAAATAACTACAAAGTCATACTTGTGCGATGTATGAATAGCTTCCCATTCTACCATTCATACTAAGTACTTCTTTAGGCTATCCTAATCCACGCTAATTTATCTTCTTTTCTAGTCAATCATGCTTAGAATACTAACATAAAAGATATACTACCACGAAAAAAATCATAACATACAGTCTAAGCTAACAAAAGAAGGATAGAACAATACCAACCTAACAACCATGCAACCATTCATGTAGATGCAAGTTATCCATATGGTATCATAAGTCCTCGATCCTAAGTTATAATTAGGAGATCCAAATATCTCAATCCTATGACACCATGAAGTGGTTTTTGCCTAACCAAGTTTATCTATCATTAAGTAACTCTAGTCATACTACTTCAAGATAACTTTAGGAGAGTATCGATCCTCCATCCTAGTCTGCCTTGCCTACTACTAATGCAAGCTACCACGAGAATCACCCTATTAATGCAAGATCAAGCTGGGAGATCTTAAACCCTCCTACTAAGCTACCATTCGACCCCCCCCCCCCCCCAAGTTACCATGGTATCGACCATCCCAAGCTACATAATTCAACTATCCATGAGGGAATCCGTAGTTTCAACCTCAAGCTATTCTATTCCAAGCAACATGATTCATTCAAGGTAATTAACTCTTAACATTCTACGTACATTAAAGCTAATCATCATATTAGACTCATCCTATAAACCCTAATGATAAACATTATGACTTCAAGCCCTAGATTCAAACCTTACTTCATAGTCATCATATTAGTGTAGATTTCAATAAACATTAGTTCTAAGCTTTATTCATAACAAAATTCTAATCAACTCAATTCACTTTATATCATACAAGAATAGATCTAGGTTATTTCATGATTCTATAATGCTATTTTTGATTAAGTCATATCCATATTAACGGCTCAAGAAAATCTAACAAGAATCATCAATTTCTCATTCAAACCCTACACCCACATAATCTAGAAACTAGGGTTAAAAACGAATTCAACATAAATTTAATCATATATGGTCAAAATTCAACCTTTTGGAACCATACCTAAATGATTTCCATGCATTGGAATCAATCCTACATTCATTGGGGTTCTTCTTCACAAAATAAGGAAATATAGGTACTCGATGGGTGGAAGAACCCATATATGAAGATATTTACATACCCTTATTATCTTCTTTAATAAAATACTAAATCAAATTCCCCTTTGATCTTGACTCTATCTTCAAGTCTAAGCTTCTTCTTCAAAGAAAGTTTCGAAAGAATTCAGAAGAGAGGAGGGTGTTGATATTTTGATTTCTAATTGGGTAGTGGTATTTTTAATCGGGGAAAGGGTTTATAATATGTTAAAAACTTTGCCTAAATGATCATAAAGGTACCCAAAACTCCCCTATACTCTTGGACTTCAAACCAATGCTCTTACTAGATTTAAAATGACTCAACCAAATCTGAGACTTGACTGCGCGTCGCGCGGTCACCTCCCTAATTTATTTTTGAAACTATTTTGAGGAAGAATTTTTTGTGTTGGGATTGCGTTGAAGGAAAAATATTTGTCCATTGAGTGATTGAGGCACTACGCGCCTTGGGCTCTAAAAACGGGCTGCTCAGCAACTTTCTTGGTAATTTTTGCATCCTCTTTTGAGACCCTTAGGGTGATCCTCGGGGAGTGGAACTCGAATTATTTTAACCTAGATATGTCCATATAGGTGTAGGAAATCTTTATACTCAATTTCACCTCCATACCATACTCAAAAACTCAACCATAAGACCTTACATTACACTACTTCAACTATGCTAGTTTCCTAGCGTCTTGGTCATCCTTCGACGTTTGAGCTCCAAACTCTTTAAGACTGATTTTAAAATTTATTTCTCATTATTCTAACAAGTTATTAACGCATACACCTCATGTGAATCTCTAGTTCATCCTAATTAATTTTGGGGGTTATAACAATAACTTTCCCCCATATTTGATTTTCCTTTTATTTTTTGCTATTTTACTACTTGTGAGAATACCCCTTTTTGATATTTGACACTTTGGTGTAACAAATGGAATTTGTTTGGTTTTCATGCTAAAAAATTTAAAATATCACTATTTAGAATGTATTTCTAAGTAGCTACTGCTTTCACTACCACTACATTGGGACACGACCCCAACCCTTGGCTGATTACTAAACTATCTTTGATTTGTAGACACTCAGACTGTACGCTAGTGTCGGATATCATGGGCTATAAATCATGAAAAGAGTCCTCCATATGTGTCTCAACTGGGGAGAACACCCTAGAAGTAAAATAGCATACTTGACCTCTTATAGGTCTTGTACAAGCCCATAGACATGATTCATCGCATTGTTATAGGAAATTTAGCGGAAAATTTAAAATTTTTCAAAGCACATCATGTGGTAGAAACATCACTTCATATATACATATATATACATATATACATACATACACACACACACACACACACACACACACACATATATATATATATATATATATATATATATATATATATATATATATAAAAGTCATAATACATAGTTAGAGTCTAAGTCTTTTTTGCCATCTTAGGCTCAACATCAATAGAGTATAATATAGACACGACCATTAACAATACATAACAATAACTAAGCTATAGCATATCGTTTAATTAGGAACATAACATAGGAAATTCTTGAACCATAAGGATCGCTTTTTTGTACTCGGGTAAGTTATTCAAGCCCTTCATATTAAGTGACATCCTCTAGTCATCATCGCCTACACTTTGTGTAAAAAGATGAAGAAGAATGGTTTTAGTACAAGAATGCACTAAGTATGACAACCGTGCAAAACCATGCATTTAAAGAGGACATTTCATTAAAAAATCATGCATCATTCCTTTTAAGTAAAACTTCATAAAACCTTGATACGATAAGTACATCATAGCTCATATACTCCATATAGGGATAGACACTATTCATGTCTAACACACCAAGTCACATATATTGCATTCTCATATTAACAAGCACAATAGTTACAACATCACATAAGACACATAACTCAATTAAGGCTTATATAACATTCTATAACATTATATAGTGTCCTATTCAACTACCCACACTAAAGCATCACCTTAAGGTCACCATGGTGAACATTTACTAACTTTAATTAAATTGAACATGTTTATTCATACAAGCATAACATACCAAGAGACACATAATCCACATATGAATTAAAATAATACACGAACCTCATATGAGACTCATTCCAAGATTATAATGCAAGTCAAAACTTCAAACATCATCATAGTAAAGCAATAGTCGACATATATACACTTGGAATTAATTTCATAAATACATCATAATACCTTACTCATAATACCAATCTAAACCTACTAGTGCAATGTACATGTGAAGTCCCATAACCTCACATATACTTAGTGAACTCACAAGGAGACCACAATCATCATCATCTACTTTATACATAAGCATGAGAACTATAGTAAACTACATACATAAGCATGACCTTAATTTAATGACAACTAATGCCAACATCATACATATTACGCAACACCTAATCATATAGTCAATAAAGCCAACACTGTGGATCTAAAGTAAGATTTCATCATACAGATACATAGGACTCATACTATTCATATTATCATACAAGTAAGTCCATACCATAATATCATGCATAAAAAGTATATACATATACATATAGAAAACCTTCATAGAACTCCTTTAAAGAGATACTTGTGCAATGCATGGGTAAAGTCTCATACCTTCACTTACACTAAGAAACTTACATTAGGTTATCCTAGTTAGGGTTCATTACATTACTTCAATTGTCCATTTTACTTTAATTTAGGTAAATCTTAGCCTTAACCGACAATAAGACCATTTAATTTAAACATGGAATCCGGTGTTGTAGAACCCCACACTAATAGGAGGTGTTATACTTTCCAAGGTAGAAATTAATTTCACGACTCAAATTCAGGAATCCGGATCGCAACCGGCGTCATTTACCTCTCAGAATTCACAGAAAAGTCTCATCATCCATTCATCACATTCATATGGTTAATTTTAGCGGAAAATTTAAAACTTTTAAACATATGAAGTATACATAGACTTCATATAGTTATTTCACGAATTCATCATATACTAAGCTCAACATAATGTAACAACCATCTATCATAAGAATCAATTCGAAACAGAATAAGAATATATCATAAATATGTTTGCCAAACACGACCTTATTACAAAAGCTTTGAAATAAAAGTATGAAAGAAACGCTAGGGACAACATCCACTAACTTTTTCTAAACTAAGGCTAGACTATAATTGTAGCATCCTTGAAATCAAGATGACCTACCTAGTGGTCTGGAGAAACGCTAATGTCTAAACTGTTGCAAGAGTCGTCAATCTGTCCCTTAACCTACATCTATAAAATAGTAAATAGTAGGGTTTAGTACACCACTTGTACTATGGGTGTATTCACAAATACACATAAGGCTATGCATGATCAAATAAATCTCTTCCTAAACAACATGCTATTTTTGGTAAGACTAGTCACTAGACTTTCCTAAATTATTAGTTGTGAATTATGGTATGAATATGATGTATTTTAATGCATTCAAAGCACACAACTCATTTTCTATATGATTACAAAATATTAGTATCATTAACATAATTTAAGAACAACTCGGGCGAAGATTTGAGATTTTTGATCATCTTAGGTTGAGAGCTCCTCTTTGTACACTTAGAATATTTTTATGTCTTTTTCTTCTTCTTGTTGTGTAGTTTCAATACTTCTTTTGGTCCTATGTTTTACTTACAAGTGCAATGCATTGTAGTCCCATACCCAAAATGAATCGATGTAGTTAATCCAAGAACTAAGGAATGATTTCCCTACCTTATAGTGAGTATTTCTTTATACTTTATATTCATTACCTTTCATAAGCAATTCTCTATTTATCATGCCATTGATTTCATTACTTTCATGTTTTATATATTATACATTACATATGCACGAGACTTTGGAATCATTGATGTAGCATTAAGACATCTTAAGTGAGGGACCAACATATGGGACCTCAACCCGAGGGCCTTCTTTAGCAAACACATAGTCTGCTTTATTTGTTCATTCACAATTTACATTATTCATTTCATTCATTTGTAAGCTGATGTAAACACCATCTATACCTAGGATGAATTTTAAGACTTTCATCTTGATCATGAAGTGTAATGACCAAGAATGACGTAATGTCATTACTTGAATATGATTTCACCTCCTGATTGTCATGCAAAAACACCTTCTGTATCGTTCATTTAATTATCTTTCATACATGAAGGCTGGACTCATTCTTTCTTCGGGAACTTTAACCTTAACCGACATATATCATGTGAGCATCATGAAATCCAGTGTCTGTCCCACACCAAAAAGAGGTGGAATCACCACCCAAAGTTACCAGAACATGCTAGCGTATATAGGGAGTTGAACCCTGCTAGATCCCTATATTGAAGTATAGGTTCAAATACTAGGAGATATAAGGATACCCATACCCGGCATGCCAGATAGTCTCATCTCATGATATTTACGTGAACCTCCGCCCTTACCAAAGGAAATCATCACCGCTCATAGCTAGCCAATCGGTGCTCAGTATAAAGTTTCATTACATTCAACTCATACATTATGGATGCTGGCTTCTAGCATGAGAGCTTCATTGCTCATTAGATGATTTCTCATCTAATCATTAGTATTGAGTGTTAATTTTTATTACACTTACATATATAGTATGATTGAGACTTGTCTCTTGATATTCAACATGGAATCTAAATATGTGGACTTCTCTTGTTCCTCTCTTCTTTTCAACGCATAGAACGGTTTCGCTTGGGGGGTTTGCCTAAAGCATTTGGATGAGGCTGAGAATTTGCCTTGACCTGTTGGATTTGAACCACACCCTTCTCATTTTAGCCCAACTTATTTGGAAACTAAAGCCTTACTACCCTGTTGCTATATTCTATTATAGCATAACACTTATGAAGCAAATCTATGTCTAAGCCATATTCTTGAGTTAGTATGTAGACAACTTATCCTTCTCCTCGTCATCAATACTTATAGCAGCATTTTAGACATAAACGTGCATTCACCTCCATGCGAACAACCACACTCACCACATGTCATTCGTCCACGTTGGGCATTTCCATTATGGCCCCTTCCTGGGAAGGCCAGATCTTGTGCCCGGAGCCTTAGACCACTTGTCCATCCTAATTATTATGTGTATTTTTATACACATTCACACAATAAGGAAGTTGGATACTTATATTGACACAAAATGTCAAAGCTCTAGATAGCACAATAATGAGTAAAAGAAGGGAAAATTTCCTATCATCGCGTAGTCTCTAAGTCATGATTTTGGCGCGCTTCACAACCAAATTATAGAAACTACATAACGTGGTTGTGTTGAGATTTAGTTTCTAGTTAATTTACCCTCATCCTCTGATATTAAGTTTGTCATGACCCGAATTCTTGAATCTGAATCGCAACCAGCGTTGTTGACCTCTCAAAGGTCGCAGACAAACCACATCTTGCGTTCATCACATACATATGGTTAATTTTAGCGGAAAATTTAAAAATTTTAAACATATGAAGTATACATAGACTTCATATAGTTATTTCATGAATTCATCATATACTATGCTTAACATAAATATAACAACCATCTATCATAAGAATCAATTTAAAACAGAATAAGAATATATAATAAGTACGTTAACCAAACACGACCTTATTAGAAAATCTTTGAAATGAAAGTATGAAAGAAACTCTAGGGACAACATTCACTAACTTTGTCTAAAACTAAGGCTAGAGTAAAACTATAGCATCCTCCAAATCAAGAGGACCTACCAAATGATTTGGAGAAACGTTGATGTCCAAATAGTTGCAAGAGTCGTCAAATGGTCCCTTAACCTATATCTATAAAATAGTAAATAGTAGGGGTTAATACACCATTTTTACTAAGTATGGGTTTACGCACACATACACATAAGGCTATGCATGATCAAAGAAAGCTCTTCCTAAACAACATGCTATTTTATGAAAGCCTAGTCACTAGACTTTCTTAAATTGTTAGTTGTGAATTGTGGTATGAATATGATGTATTTTTATTCATTCAAATAAAAAAAATCATTTTCTATATGGTTATAAAACATTATTATCATCAACATAATTTTAGAACAAATCGGGCGAAGATTCGAAATTTTTTATCCTCTTAAGACAAAAGCTCCTCTTTGTACACTTAGATTATTTTTCAGTCTTTTTCTTCTTGTTGTTGTGTAGTTCAATAATTCTTTTGGTTCTATATTTACTTACAAGTGCAATGATTCATTGTAGTCCCATACCCACAATGAATCGATGTAACTAATCCAAGGACTAAGGAATGATTTCTCTACGTTATAGTGAGTCATTCTTTACACTATATATTCATTACCTTTCATATTCAATTCTCTATTGATCATGCCATTAATTTCTTTACTTTCATGTTTTATATATTATACATTTCACATTCATGATACTTTGGAATCGTTGATGTAGCATTAAGACATCACAAGTGAGGGCCCAATATATGGGACCTCAACCCGAGGGCCTTCTTTAGTATACACAGAGTCTGCTTCATTCGTTAATTCGTACTTCACATTATTCATTTCATTCATTCATAAGCTGATGTAAACACCAGCTATACTTCGGATGAATTTTAAGACTATCATTAGGATCATGAAGTGCAATGACCAAAATGACCTAATGTCATTACTTGAATCTGATTTCAGCTCCTGATTGACTTTCACAAACACCTTTGGTATCATTCATTTCATTTTCTTTCATACTTTGAAGCAGGCCTCATTCTTTCTTTGGGAACTTTAACCTTAACCGACATAGATCATGTTAGTATCATAAAATCTAGTTTCTGCCTCACACCGAAAAGAGGTGGAATCACATGCCAAAGTGACCCAACCAAGCTAGCGTATATGGGGAG
The DNA here is from genome assembly GCA_027704765.1 of Solanum habrochaites. Lineage (NCBI taxonomy): Eukaryota > Viridiplantae > Streptophyta > Magnoliopsida > Solanales > Solanaceae > Solanum > Solanum habrochaites. The sequence continues at coordinate 47,761,790 of JAKWJA010002495.1, read as the reverse complement.
TCGAACCCTGCTAGATCCCTATATTTGTAGTATAGGTTTAAATACTAGGAGATATAAGAAGATCTATACCCGGCATGCCGGACAGCCTCATATCATGAGAGTTACGTGAACCTCCGCCTTTCCCGAAGGAAGGCATCACCGCTCATAGCTAGCCTATCGGTGCTCAGTATAAAGTTCCATTACATTCAACTCATACATCATGGAAGCTGGATTCTAGCATTAGGGCATCATTGCTCATTAGATGATTTCTCATTTCATTCTATCATTAGGGCATCATTGCTCATTAGATGATTTCTCATCTCATCATTAGTATTAAGTATGAATTGTTGTTACACTTACATATAGAGTATGTAAGTGTAATTCAAAACTCTCTTACATAAGTACTTTTAGTGACCTTTACTTAGGCTTGGTTGAGACTTTTGTCACCATTCATCTTAGGCTCTTATCATGTTGTCACCATTTTCGTTTAGCATCATAGATTAGCATAATTACTAACCTCATTACTTGAATGTTCATTTCTTCTTTATCTTTTAGTGTTGACTCAAGCATTATGGAGGCTTGCTTCTAGATTGAGATTTACTTACTTTATTGATGACTGGTCATCCTTACTTTACATTGATAAAATGTGAATTTTCCTTACATATCATCCTTTGTTGTTAATGAGAATGGCTCACACATTCTAACACCTTCATACGTGAGTGTTCTTATAACATAGTAGCTTAGGTGTAAGTGAGACTTGTATCACTTTCTTTAACACCCCATTCTGGTCACTTACTTACTTTAGACCCCTTTAATTATGTTATAACTCATGTTACTTTGTTACTTTAGTGTAGTAGATTCAGATCATCGTTTATGGACGATGAGCACTTCATTCAATGAGTTTCATGAGTTCATATGTCATTCTTTTAGAGCATGTTGGGAGCTGTCCCAATCAGTGGCATGCTCTTGGTTATGGATTCATTGAATTACTTTAGAAGTGCTTATAATATATTTGATAATCTTACTACACAAGATTGACATATGATTAGTATTGGCATAAACATTTGGGTATAGATTACATAACAATCTGTGTTGGCATAGGCCAATTTTATATTCTTTCATGCTTGGTTGGATATGTATATTATTCATTAGCCAATCATTTAATTATTTAACATAATATTATATCAATTTTAATGCAATAAGCCAAATAATCACTCAAATTATGATTTCATGGAAATCTTTTTAGCCAACCTTATAATATAACTTTAGACATAACATTTTTAAAAATCTTGAACAACATAATATGATCATTTAACGAACACAACATCATCAACAAGTAACATTTATAGTAGGTATACACAACAAACCGTAATCATCTTTATACATAACAGTTTCGGACACATCTTAACATAATATCATTCTCTTAACCAATCTTGGTCCATGAATTTAGGGAAACGTTTCTAAGACATATTGGACAGAATCATAATATTTGATGAATTTACACCTTCATAACGTTACAAATAACAGCAATGCAACATTCGGACAAACACATCAACACTTAAAACAATTACGGGTGTAACTAACACATTGTCGATTCAAGATTCACATTTAAAGCACTTAAACTTATACGATCACAACTTCATAGGTTAATAGACAATCATAATTCAAGAACACAACACATAAGATCAGCCAGCACCACGTACCAACAACATGATATCTAACCTATTCAACATGGAATCGAAAAGGATACTAGGGACAAAGTATTTTGACGAGAACACGCGAACAACCTTAGTTTTCAAGATCTTTGAATAGTTGGAAGGAAAGTTCTATTATATAAAGAAGTACAGGATATAAAACAATACATTATTTAGAACTTAATTTACGAATACCACCTTCAATGAAACTTTGAAGAAACCTTGAAATCGCCCTACAAAATCGATAAATATTCTGCCTTTTTTCTTGGGTTCGATGCTTACTATTCTTGCGTCGCCTTTTCTTTGAGTTTGAAAGTGATTTTTAGGTTTAGGAACTGATCTTTAATTATACCACTTAGGTTTAATAAGTTAATTTAATAAACTAATTAACCAATTACAAAAATGTGCCTACTAAGTTGACTAAAGATAGGAGAACATAACACTGAGTCGAATCATGAAATTGGTGTTGACTATGGTTTCAGTCAACATTTTGACTTTATATTAATTAATTAAATCCTAAATTTAATTAATTTAGGGACCTAGGGTGAGTACTAAATTACCCCTAAGTCATTGGAACTATAATCAACCCTTTAGGACTATCCTAGGTTAAGTACTAGGATGTTTCTTGAATTATACAAGTTTAGTGTAAGGATTTCATTTTGATCATTTAAACAAATTAAATAAATTTCTAATTTAATTAATTAGGTGACCAAAGATAATTGCAAAAGTACCCTTAAGTGGTTAGGACCATAACCAATTCTTTGAACCATCCTAGGTCAGGTACTATGTTGTGTTTTTCTTGTTTTAAGAAAAATCTTGAAATTGTTCTGTGATTTAGGGTTTTCCCCTTTAAATTAATAAATTAAGTGGCTAAATTAATTAATTAAGTATCCTATGATAATTACTAAAGTAACCTTAAGTCGTTATGATCTTAACTAACTCTTTGGAACATCGTAGGTTAGGTACTAGGTTGTCCCTTTCTTGTTTTAACCGAAATCTGAAAATATCCTTTTTTATTTTCAGTTTTATACCTTTTAGATTAATTAATGTATTTGCTAAATTTATTGATTAGGTAACCTAGGGGAATTACTAAAGTACCCCTAAGTTGTAGGACCATAACTAACCTTTTTGACCATCCTAGGTTTGGTACTAGGCTGTCTCTTTAACAAGTACTAGGTTAGTGTCAACCCCATTTTGGTCCTAGGTTGTCGGATGCACTAATGGGTCCAATTCGGATAGTCCTAGGTTATTTAGTTATTTAGGGCAGTAGGTTAAAGTCTATAATTTGTAGAGAGGTTAGGCCCCACATGGAGTGGTCCCTTGTGCTTAGTTTTCGCCCTTACTACCCTAACCGAATTCGGTTAGGGTGGCCCCTCTTTTGGCAGCTTCTTCACATGTCTTGCACATGTGCTTGCACATGGGTTGGTTGCACTTTCCAACTAACTATTATTTATGGTTCATTTGGTAATGTTTACTTATTTTCCCAAGGATGCTCACTATGTCTTTGGGTACTGTTTAATCTACATGATCCTTTTAAATGGTCATGTGTTATGGTATTAGGCTTTACACCTGGATTCCTAGTAGTTCATGTGATTTGTATAGACGACTTTTTAATTAGATTAGGGTCTTAATTTCAGGTACATATATTGCACAAACTCATAGATACTTGAAAATTTGGCTAACACTCTCTAAGCCAACATTTTCTACTATGCCCAATATTTCTAAATATTAGGCATTGGGATGCCTATTTACATGTGATACACACTCTTAAGAATCTATTGGGATTCTCATTAAACGTATAATTTTTGGAATGTTACAATTAATATCATTCTAGAATTTTAGGTGGATCCACTTGCTAGGACCTATGGGACAACATATTTATGGAACTAAGAGATATATATCGGACCCTCTACATGCCCATTAGCATTGGAATCGTCATCTCATGAGAAACAATGGGTGAATCTCCCTCCAAGGGAATTCAACACCTCCTGTGGAATTATAGGTGAATGTCCCTCCAAGGGAAGTCAACACCTTATGAGACACCATTGGTGAATATTCTTCCAACGGAAGTCAACACCTCTCATTGTAAAGTTCACTCGGTGCTAAGCTCAGCTCCTTTTTTAGAAAAGCCGTTATTAACCATATTTCATATAACAGGCTTTAGGAGTATTAACCCCTCGTATGCGTAGCTCATAGTTTATAGATGAGTGTGTCCTTACATCAACCTATATTATGTTAGAAAACCTTTCACATGGACATATAATATTCAAGTGTAGTCTAGTTTAGAGTACACTTGCAAACCTTTCAAAAGAGTCTACTTACTAGGTTATCATACATACTTAATTATGCATTCATTCATGTGTGTGTATATGTTCATACATGAGGAAATCTTTCACATACCACATTTAGACACCACACATATGCATACTTCATCATATCATATTCTTTCATGTACATATCTTAATCATGAATTCATATTCATATACATAGAGTAATCACCATAAGAACTATTCTATCAAGGTATGGCATGTGCAATGTATAGGCAAAGTCCCATACCCTTGCCTACACTAGTACACCTATCAAGTAATCCTAGTTAAGATATAGATTCATACTTTCATGGATCATAGGCATTACATGCATAAAAGTGGAAATTGTGTGTCACGTCCGGGGAGCACCCCCTAGTAGTAACATGGCGTATTTGAATGCTTGGAGGTCTTATACAAGACCATAGTAATCATTCATCGCATTGTAATAGATAAATTTAGAAGAAAATTTAAAACTTTCTTAGCACATCATATGCTAGAACACTACTAATATATATATAATATCACCATATATATTTAAATACTCTACTCTATTTTTCCATCCTAGACTCAACATCATAAGAGTACTTTAGGGACACGACCCTTATAACCTAATACACAAGTACAATAATAAATGTTTTTACAGTAAACTAGATTTAGGACTTTCTTAGACCTAAGAACTTTTTCTTTGAGCTTGAAAATCACATATCAATCTCCTTAATCCTAGAGACGTCCCTTAAGCATCCATAACCTACACTATGTAAAAAGTAGAGAAGAATGGAGCTAGTGCAAGAATGCACTAAATATGACACCCATGCAAAAACATGCATTTAAAAGGGACTTTTTTCCTTGAAATCACATTTAATGCCTTTTTGTGAAATCTTCATATATTCATATTCAATATTCATATAGCATATAAAATCATAAAATGAATTTAAGGAAAAATTGATGTCACATTATAGTAACCTATTTTCCCTTTACAGTATGTATTTTCTTCTTTACAGTGAACTTATTCTTTTAACTCATTAAACTCCCAAGTAACCCTCTAATGATACTTGGTGTGATGCATCACCTTAAGGTCACAAGCAAAATCACATCTTCAACTTACATAAGCCAACACATACCATCATAGAAGTATAATACATCAAAGTCACACTTAAGTCAATACCATATGAATATTACAATAAGCTACATCAACTTACACATATACTAAATTCACATCACATCAATGCATTATAAGACCTTACTCACAATACTACTCTAAGTCTACTAGTGAAATGTATATGTGAAGCCCCATAAAATAACACATACTTAGTAAACCTACCTTAAGAACACAATCCTTAATACTCTATTTCATACATCAACAAGTAAGTAGAGACAACTTCATTCATGTCAACAACCTTCATCTTGTAGTCACTAAGATGAATAATATGAATATAAACAAGACCACTTCAATAGTCTTATACCATGCATTTCATCACAACAAGTAGACAAATGCTACAAAGTCATGCATAAAGAACATATACATAGACACATGCATCAGAACACCTTCATAATACTTCCCTAAAGAGCCACTTGTGCAATGCATAAGTAAAGTCGCATACCCCCACCTACACTAAGCAACTACCATTAGGTTTTCCGAGTTAGGTCCTTACATTACTTCCACTGTCCATTGTACGTTAGGGAAACTATAGCCTTTACCGACACTAAGTACATGGGTGCTAAACATGGAATTTGGTGTTGTAGAGACTTACACCAATGGAAGGTGTTCTTACATATCCAAGATAGAACATTAACACATGCTAGCATATTAGTTGATATCACTTACTAGATCCTATGTGGCAAGCATAGTTATGGAATTTAGAAGTAAATGTGAAAGCTCTCTTTATGCCATTGAGGAATTATGGTTATTCACTATGGAGACACTCTTTATGCCAATTTAGTCACACCTCATGAGTATTATGATGACCTACCTTAATACAATCGGAAGGGATACCCCTCAATTTCAAGTTCTCTCGGTGCTAAGATAAATTCCCTTTATTGAAAAGTCTATTATCAATATTACTTTATAAAATTAGGCTTAGTTGAGTCATCCCCTCATATGCTTAGATCAATAGATCCTAGATGAGAATTCAACAACCTATATCATGTGAGAAACCCTTTCACATGGACATGGCATATGTAAGCACCTATCTAGTTTAGGATATACTTGAGCACACCTTTCAAGGCTCCTCTATTGACTAGATGTTCATGCATGTGTGTGTGTATATTTATGTGAGCAAACCTTTGACATAACACATAAATATCACACATGTTCATATATCATTACATAGTCCAAGTGTATAACTATATGAGCAATCCTTTCATATAAACACACCAAGACACTATGCACAATCATACTTCATCATATAATATACTGAACATTATAGCATATAAGTCATATTCATCATATATTTATACAATCCTATTCATGTACTTGGAAAACCAACCTAGGAACTATCCTATCAAGACACACATATGAATGTATAGACAAGGTCCCATACCGTTGAAAATACTATTACACATATCAAGTCATCCTAGTTAATGGAACACATAGCATACTTCACATACATATACCTTTCGTACATAGTAGTAGACATTTAGTGAATAGGAGGACTACGTTCATTAGACACCATGACCCTTTTCTACATTGTAAGCATGCATAATGTGCGAGTGTGTGTACATTTGCCAACATGATCACTTCATGGCTATCAACTAAAACATTGAGGAATACAACCTCTTAGGACCATAATATACCTTCAAGAATAGACCACAAAACGTTATTTATCATAGGAAACAAACAATCTTCACATCAGATTCAAGACTCCTAACCTTATCTATTCACGCATTCACATAGGGAACATGGGTAGGGGTCATCAATCCTTAACACTTCATTGATAGATGCACCTACACATGATCTTAACATAACTATAACACTAGCTACATAACCTAGATTCACAACAAGAATGGAAGACTAGGCACAAATTACTCATAGTGTGATAATCATAACCACACACTCATATATTCATCAATTTTCCTTCAACGCCATAGTCAACACATATATATAATGAGAATGAAATAAATACCGCTACCATAAGTGGACCATACCACACAATGTCATCCAACACTTCATCAACAATACTATAGAGAAGTAGAGAAGCAAGAGAGTAGAGCAATTCTTACCAATTCTTTAACCTTAGATCATCATTTATCAATAAAATTATTTCATCAACAATTAAAGTAGAGGTAAGTATCCAAATATACATTATCATAAACGAAATAGTACTCAATTCAATAAAAGATCAAGATACGAACATAGGCACTAAACAATCAATTCAATAGAGAATAAAGAAAATAGACAATCCTAATAATTCCCTAAATCCTTGATCATCAATAATATTTATCAATAATGTAATCAAAAGAAATCATGCTTCCTCTAACCTAAAATCGAGATCACATCACATACATAGCACTATCAATCAATATACTAGAAGAACCTAGATCAATTCATACAAATATTTCTTTACTTTGGTCATATAAGATTCATACCCATAATTAAACCATAATATTAACCTAAGGCAGTAGCTACATTCATGTTCACACAATTAAATTCAACATTCGTATATTTTAAGGTCAATGTTATAGTGAACACATAGAAACATAGGTTAGTCTTATTCAAATCTTCATATATAGATTCCATGATCATTCATCTACAATTCACCATCAGCATACATAAGAAATAGTAAATAGAAGAAATTCAATGTGATAGAATCACAAATCCACCAATAACAAGCCACGGTCACAATGTCCATTCATAGGCTAAATCGAGTTTTGGAGTGAACATGGGTTCACAATGCAATTGGATTGAAATTCACGCTAAAACAAATACATTATCATTAATTCATCATGATTAAGCATTTAAAATGTTTATATAAAGAACACATGGCTAGATTGAAGAAGAAGAAGTTTGATCATTAAATCTCTTTTGAAAACTTTGAGAAGAACTCTCTAGATGGAAGATTAAAAAGAGATGAAGGATCATCATACATTTATTTAGAATAAAACCTCCAAAACTTGATGAATAATCCATGGGAATCCAAGATCCAAGATGTACTTGAGATTCACCTTTAATAGAGGTTTCTAGAGAGAATTGGTTTTGGAGAGAAAGTCTAATTTGTGTAGAATGGATTGGGAATGGGTTGTTAACGTTTATGATAATTTAAATACACCCAAAAATAATAAAATAAATCAAGTATTTTCAGGTTAGGACGTGGGGTGAATTTCATCTTCACCCCTTAAATAAAACATTCACAGGCATGCAATTGCAGACAACCATGGACGGACAGCATCGATTGGGCTTCGACTGACGACGGGGCGTCCTGCTGCTGTGGAATTGGTGATTGAAAATAATTCTTTGATACACAAGGATCACCAAGAAAATTCTTGATCTACGCCTCCCATCAATGGGCGTTGATTAGGAAATGGGGCGTCAAATTGGCTCGTCGATTGACACTTCCAAGGCAGTGTTTCGACAGCCTATTGGTCATTCTTGAGGGCCTCTTGTGGGGTCCTTGGAAATTCGTACCTAGACGTTTCCAATGCAAATATGAAAACTAAAAAGTCAATGACCTTCCACATCAGTTTTATAAAAAATAATCACACGCAACACGTCCAAACATGCTAGGCACCATCAAGACGCAGATGCATGCCTCAATGGATATGTGGAGGTGAGGCATTTTAGTGATGGACACTTTAAGGGGGAGGTGGAATTTGAGGATTATTATTTTGAGTAGTGGGTGGGATCTGGTAGGAGGTTGAGGCATAGTGAGGATTTTGCACAGTTAATTCGATAACCAAGGGGTTATGAGCAGGAGTGGAAGTCAGGTTCTGAGCATGTTCCCTGTTTGAAGAGGGAAAGTACAACATGGGCCTTCCATCCATCGAAGTATTGGTAGTAAAACCGAATGGAGGAAGATTCTGTCTCCTTTGCATTTCCACTCTCATCTCGACAATCAGCTGCATTAGCTTCTTAAGCGGTTCATTCTGATACGCTATGATGGGTTGAGTCACCACAACTGCATGATCCGTAAAATGACTTAGGTGAACATAGAGCCTAAAATAGCTTCCGTGATGGTATAAGGTACTAAATTGTTTTATAATGTGGTATAGATGCAGTGTCTAAAGTTTAGGTGCATTGGAAGTTAAACGTCAAGGGACCACCAAGACATTCGACAACTAAAGTCACCTATGTGCCTCATATGTGGTAATGTACCTAATTCTGTGTTTAATGAGTTTATGAGGTAATTATATGATTTATAGTGGTTTATATAGGAAGTGTGTCATGTTTTGTGAATTATGGATGTCAAAAGACCAAGAACGTCCATGAAGTTCGAAATGTTTACCTTAAAACGACCTTGTGTGTCTATGCATGTTTTGTCGAGGTTAACGTGTTCTTTTTGGATGAAATTCATATGGGAGGTCTGTAATTTGTATAAGAACATATTTGTGTTAGAAACGTCAAGTCAAACACCCCAAGGACTATCCAAGGGTCCTTGAGAAAGGAACCAAGTTAGTGACCAACACTGACAAAGGTAGACCACCAACGTATTGCAATCGACACCCATTGGGTAAGTCGATAGACCATTGGTGGTGTATCATTTATTGTATCATTTTTTGAAACTTAGTTGAGGGAGATCTGGTACAAACGACATGCCTCATTCCCATACCACGGACCAACAGGACAATCTGTTGTTCAAGGGACGGGTTGTCGATGGTCCATCCGTCATTTGGGTCTCTCCCTGCGCAGGCCACTCTAAGTTCAAGGGGTGCATTGTTAAATTCACCCCACACCCAAATAATACTTTGAAATGTAATTTTGAGTGTTAATGGGTATTTTAATAGTATATAATTCATCAAAATCTCAATTAAACCCTAACACCTAAATGAAAACCTATTTCCTTTCAAAGTTTCTTCAAAAACCTCCATGAGAGTTCAAGGTGAAGATAAGATCGTTCTTCGATGGAGTTTATTCTTAAATTAACATTGGGTTCTTCTAATAAGGTGCGGGAGTTCTTCTTCGAAGGATTTCTATCTCATTAGAGCCAATTTAAAATTTGATTTTCCAAGATTTCAAAAAGATGAAAAAGTATATTTCCTACTATAAGTCTTCGGTTCTTACATGAAAAGTTTTCAAACATTAAGATATAATATTATTGATGTATAATTAAAGTTTTCAAATTAAATTCTCCAAGAACCCTTGACCTTCACAAATCTCTCAATTTGACTAAAATATGGGTCATGTGATCATGCTTTGACATTAATGAATTCAAGTGTAGATTATTATGGATTTTTGATTCATGTATAAATTATGATTAATTGGTTTATAGTCTGTTTCAATTTTATCAATTGAGTATTGTATATTTCTTAGATCTGTTGAATATTAACCATATTGAAGTGATATTGACTTAAAGCTTATGAATTCTAGTGTAGTTTTCTATGGGCTATGAATTGATGTGATAATAGTAGTAAATTGATATCTAGGTTGTATTATATTGATGAATATGTAGTGAATTGACCTAGTTTTATTGAGAATTTTTATGATTGCACTAAATTATTCGTTATGGTCATGGGTAAGGGTCTTATGGTATCGAATGGAATAATTTAGCTTTGGAATCGAAGTAGTAAGATGTAGTGGGGGTATGCTGCCCTAACTCCGCTTATTTTATGTTAATTACACATCAATTATATTTTGATTGGTATGGTCTACTTATGGGACGGTGCTATGTGAATTGATATGGCCTTGTCGGCGTTACTTTATGCAATATGATGATCATGACCTTGTCGGCACTACTTGAAGTATAATGATGATTTGTTTTGTTAATGTATGCGAAGTATGATCATATCTGTTTATATGTAAAGTAATGTGAAAGTATGTGTTATTTTTATGTATGTTAGGATATCATGTAGACTATGGCTATGTATTTATATGTGTAGCCTTAGGTTTGATGCACGGTTGTTCCTACTTGACTATATGAGTCTATAATGGTTATTTTGATGATGATATGGTAGAGTATAGGATTACTTAAATACGATAATGGTTATTCCTAAGTGACCTAAAAAAAGTATGTTGTGTCTTGTCTTGGTTGACTTATGTCCATTACTTGATGCATGTATAAATGTAATTATGACATGTCTTGACTTAGAATGGTAAAACCTCTTAGTCTTGAACGTATGAATGACATGTGACCTTAAATGATGTTAAGATGATATTTTAATTGAAACCTTGAACCTAGTGGTAAGGTTATGGATGTTCAAGTAGAAAGTCGTAATGATATTCTTCAAGTAAAGGAATGACAGACTTAAGGTTGATTGGATGAATGGTATCATATCAATCCTTAGGAAAGTCATGATGAGATTTTTGTTGCCATTCGAAGGCAGACCTAGAGGACCTCTTTGGTAGGGTTAATGTGATTGGTTATGAACTTCATATAGAACCCCTTTATATGAACCTTTAATGAAATTTCTCTATAAGAACAAAGGCTAGCACCGAGTGAGTATGGTAAGGGAAATAGTTCAAGATAAAGGATGAGACTAGAATACAAAGCACTCCCTTCATATTCCTTAACCATGTGCTTACATGAGATGTGTCCAAGTTCTACCATTTGCAAATAGATCACCCTCATCGGAGTAGGATAGAATTCAAAACTCTATGCTTTCCATCCATGGTCTACGTATGTTATTTCCTATTCTCATCATATGGGATACCTAGTAGAATTAGAGAATTTTTATGAAGTTTAGTTGGTGGTATGAGAAGTTATCTACACATTGCACAATAGGCCTTGAAGGTTTAGTTAGAGTCTGTAGGTCTTGTGCAATACCATTACTTGAATGTCCTTTATGTGATGAATGTCTCGTAATGATATAATAAATTTAATGACATAAATTAATAAAGTACGTTAAATGAGTACATACTTATCTAGAGTAGTTAAGGGTTATCTAGTTAAGGTGTGAAGGGTGCATAGGAATGGTTACTTCTTATCTTACCTAGATAAGTTTTAATAATGACTCTAGTTAGGGAAGATGGTTAATTATGTAGACATAATCCAAAATTAGGTATTCTAAAGGATTACATAGTTAATCTTGAAGAGGTCAATCATGAACATTATCTTCTTGATTTACATAAGTAATCCTTTTGAAAGCCTTTGGAAGGAGAATGTCATATTATCTATGTGTTGATGTATTAAGTGAGAATGATCTATCTTAGGTAGTCTATACGATATCTTAAGTTTGTGTGTAAGGAATTGTATAGTCGGTCGCTTCACAACTCACTCAAGTGACTGTAGAATCACCTTTGGTAGGAGGATCTCAAGTTCATATGTTCGATGTCTTATAAATGTATGTTCATCTCATTATGGGTGGTCTTAAGGATCATTTAGGTGTGCCTAGAATGGGTGCATGGGCGGTCTCTCTTTGTCTTACTTAAGTGAGTCTTATGATAGCTTTTAGTGAGGGAATTATATGTTAAAAAGTGTGTAGAGTTAAGCTAAGGAATTTCACTATAACTGTGAAGAATGATCATTGTACAACAAAGTAGCTCACTGTAATATTTTCTTTAAAATGTGCATAATTTGTTAGATATTGTTATTATGCTTATAGTATGATGTTTTAATGAAAATTCATGAAAAGTATGTTATTTACTAAATGTCCCTTTTTCATGGTTTTTGCATGGCTTCCATACTTAGTGCATCTAATGTGCTAATCCTTCTTTTCCCTTTTTGACTAAAGTGTAGGGAATTGGGAGTCCTGATGTTCCATGGAGGATGGATAGGTGTCTAAGGGTTGAAGATGAAGTATTGGTGAGTCCTCATCGATTCCAGGACAATATCCACACGTGTTTCCTTATGTCATAGTCTTTATTTTATGTCTTTTATGGGATAAGTCCCAAGTATTGTATACTCTAAAGTTTAGATGGATTAAGGAGATGTAGTAAAGATTTAATGTTTTAAATGAAACACTTCCGCTTGTGTAATGACAATGGAAAGATTTCTTCGTGTGTGAAGAAAGTTTTAAATTTTACTCATTTTAGTATGTTTATTAGGTAATGAATGATACGAGTGGCTTAGGTGTGACTTCTTGAAGTCTCATTCTCCGTGTGGCGACAAAAGGACGCTCTAACTTCTAGGGTGTACTTGTGGGTTGTGATAACAACGGAAGTAAGACTTATTTCTTCTTTGTTGTCCCCCATTACTGCTTTTCCCTGCTCTGAACCTTGGCCGAGAAAGGAATATCCACACCATTTAGATCTAGTGAAGTAGGGATGATCAGCGAGTTTAATGAACATAGACAAGTTTGTAGGTACGTGTGGAAGAAAAAAAACTCAAAGGAAAATTTGTTAATTTGAGTTAGGAATACACAATGCATGATATCACATATATAACAGGTAAAAACACAAATTTTTCTTTGTTTGAGGACATGCTGACCCACGAGAAAAGGGAAAATTGATTTTTAGGAAAAACAGAAATTTTCTTGTTTTAATTTGGAGGTTGTCTCCAAAAGGTTAAATCACATTGAGCTAAGGTCTTCTTTGATGTATCTCTTTCTACGTTCTTTGATCTGAGTCTCATTTTTCCTTGTGGAATAGAAATGGGGAGAATGGAAATTTTGAAAGATAGGGGTCGGGCCTTGAAAGACTACCAAAGTATCTTACTAAGAGAATTCAGGCCCTCATTGGGTGTTGGGTCTTCTTAGGCCAATGCGCTATTTTTGGGATATAGTTTTTCTCTATCTTAATTTAGCTAAGAGTGGGCTTCATTTATAGTGGAAAGGGTGACGCAAGAGTAATACTTGGACTGTGACAGTTAACGAACGTTGGCTATCAAGTATCCAACTACATTCGTCAGGGTGCCCAGAGAAAGATTTGGTTAATGAATTACTGTGAGCCTGCATAATCGTCCTTTAAGTGTTAAATAAATTGTCATTTGATGGAGTATGATATGCCATGAAAATTCAACCGTTGATACTTAGTTTTAAGTTTATAATTTGAAGAAAAAAATTTTTGTTTTATACTTGTTAGAGTCGTCACTTCATTTTTTTATTGAAAAATCAAGGAAACTTATCTTTCAAAGGACTTAAACATAAAATCGATTTAAAAACTTAAAAGGGGTTCAGGTATTCTTATTTATATTATAGGAAGGTTTTTACGACACCTAAAATATTCACTAACTCGTGATTATCCTGCAACTAACTTATTTGGCTAAAATGTTGAACTTAATTTTGAGAAAAAATTATTTACAGTTGTTTGAAAGTGAAATATCAATTTACTAATTAAGTGAATTATTTAACTTGTAAAATTTATTTATTATTGTGTTTTAAGTTTATATAAAGACAATCGGTTTAGTTTAAACAATTAAAACATAGAGGCGTCTTGCAAAGGGGTCGAGTTTTTTAACCCTAAGACTAACGACAAATAAGAACAAAACAATAACCAATAGAGTAGAAGAGTTATAGAGAGAGTTTGGTCCAAATTCGTATTCCGTCTGCCTGGAGCTGTATTAGGACCATTATTGTTTTGAAGGAATTAGGCCCATTCGATGTGTACCTATTTTGAAATTCTAACAACATTAAATAACAAAAAGGAAAAGATCTTAGGCTCAAAAATAACAAGAAAAAGGAATGGGCTATTGACCCAATCTTTGGATATATTTGACTTGCTTCACGCCATTTAAACTCCAAATCTTGTACATCGCATTTTATTTGGCCGACTCGAGATGAAACAAAATATATTTGGGCCTTTATGTCTTATCCGAAATACAAAGGAAAATGAGTTCTCGGCGATCTTGGGCGAATTTTACATGAAAAAAAAGAGTAATAATTGTTAGATAATTGTAGGATAATTGAATAAGACCTCAACAAACTATAAATCAATCAGAAGAAGACTAAGAAAATAAAAATAAAAAAATAAAAGGAAAATGGCATCAATGAATAAATAAATGGCTCGTTAGAATTGCACAGAATGCACAACTGAACCAGACATTCTCTTTGAAAGAAGAATACCACATGATAAACTTTCTAGCTTTTAACGCAACCACAATGACCTTATCTAAACCGAAACAATAACGACCTCATGGACAAGCAACAGTTTGCACAAAAATTTAAAGAAAGAAACTATGACACATAAATGGAAAGATGCATATTCCACTACTCCGAGAAACATGTGTTCTACGTGAAAGAATTATTACAAAACAAATGGAATAAAGTGGGCTTACCATATTTTTACGAACAAATAACATACTGGAAAAAAACTTTCAAATGAAATAAAATAAAAAATAAAAATGTTTGACAAATAGTTGAGTAATTTGGAGAGTGAATATGATTAACATCACAGGACAACACAATGAAACAAATATTATGTGGAAATGCACCAAATCAAAAAGGACTACGAAATGGAAGATAACTACACTATCGATTGTGATTTACAAATTCTATTAAGCGGCCATATCAAAACCAAACCAAGATATATTAGAAAAGAAACATAAAATAAATAAATAAATAAATGAAAGGAAGCAGACACATGCAAATCTGGAACTAGGATTTTAAAGAATGAAATTCTAAGCTATGGCTATATTCAATTTTTTTGTCCTTCAAGGGATAAAAATGATCCACTGCCAGAGAAAGGAAACTTGGCCTCCTTATTTCATGACTTAACAGGGACACAATGAAAATAATATGTGAAATATAGTGACATATTTTAGATTAGGTCATCAAAAGACACGAGGAAATTCCAAGGAACAGGCATGTATGAAGACAGGCACATGCGTGTATGAAGACAGTAAGATACAAAAAGAGAACAATCACATTGAGATCAACTTTCATTAGGAAAGATTATTAATAAGTGATCAGATAAAAAACAAATAAAGAAAATAGAGGGAGAGCACGACGCGTGTTAAACGAATATCATACTTCTTCAGTTGAACTCGAGGAGAAATAATACTCGAAGGACTGAAGAGAGATACCCCTCAAAGGGCGAGAGTTCTATGAAAACAAATAGGAAAAACATAAAATGATAAACAAGAGCAAAGATAAATAGAACATTACAATCGACATGCTTCGAAACTAAAGCACATGTACCTTCAAACTATTTTTTAGCAAAAGGGACAAATTCGGCCAATCTCAATGAATCAAAACAAATCAGAGATTTTGAGTAGCAAAAACCGTAATATACCAAATCGTAACTTCACTAGAATTCCACCCCTCATTCGCTATCAAGATTCGAAGGAAAATGAAAACTAAAGAAAGATAATTCTAGTAGGAAGAACAGAATACCCTTAAAACAAAATTCACGACCATCACTAAACACTCAACATAAGAGTCTCATCTTGAAGACAAAAGACGACAAAAATAAATATAATGAGAATAGAAGGGTTTACCTTTTCGAGTGCACCGGAGTAAGACAACGAGCAAAGAGACGAGCTTTGAAAGAAGGCAACGAGCTCCACCACACAATCACGACGTAGCAAACAAGAGGCTCCCTTTTTCTCTTTGAATGTATATCTTTTTTTTTCAAGACTACCTTCTTAAGATATTCTTTCTAAAAGATTTATTGTCCTAAACAATCGAGGTTCCAAAAATTTCTGATCTCTTTTTCCCCCTCCAACAGTAAAAGAAAAGGATTATATATACCCAGAGATTGTTGCTTGTATTTGGGGGAAACGGACCAAATTTCGGATGGTAAAAGGTCCATTACCAATTCGTATTTCAAAACATTTTTCCTTTTTGGATGAACAACATTTTCTCTGAAAAATAAACTCAAACCGAAAGGGGTAAGGGGATAGACTGGTATAATCGATTCAAGTCCTTGGGGGTGACGTGGATTGTTCTCTTGATATAAGGATGAATCTGTGTGCTGCAATCGCTGTTAAAAATCTTATTACGAGTAGGCAAAGGAGAGGGAAAAATACGCGTGAATTTTTATTTCGTCTCGCACAGCTTGTTGCCTTTTGCTGAAGTGAAGAATAGTGAGGTGCAATTTGGGATGAAGAGCTTTTACGGGGTGGCTTATTGGTTTATATGCATTTCTTCGCCGATCACATTGTGAAGACGATTTGACGTGCTGAAAATTCTTTAGTTTTGCTAACTGCTAAGGGAGACGGTTGTGGATTCTTTTCTTTTGAGAATTAACTTGTTGGATTTCTTTTGGGACCGCTTAAAGGGAACGGGTAAGGTTTGAGGGAACGGTGGGATGGGTTGATTATGTTGAATTAATGGATTTTGGCCTTGAATTAATGAGTTGGGTTGGCTAAATCCAGGGCTGATAATTGATGTTGCTGAAGTTATTGACAAATTGGGATGGGGTTTGTGAAATGGTCTTAAAGGATGATTAAATAACCAAAGAATTGAACTAAGGTTTTGTCAGGACCCTAATTCTTGAATTCAAATCGCAACCGACGTTGTTTACCTCTCAGAGGTCGCAGACAAGCCTCCTCTTGCATTCATCATATTCATATGGTTAATTGTAGTAGAGTTTTTAAAACTTTTCATAAGTATGAAGTATAGATAGACTTCATATAGTTATTACATAACTTCATCATATGCTAAGCTCAAATTAAGGAAACAAACATCTATTATATAGAATCAATTCAAAAAGAGAATCAATATATCATAAATAAGTTTGCAAAACACGACCTTATTACAAAAGCTTCGTAAAGAAAGTACTAAAGAAATGCTAGGGACAACATCCACTAGATATGTCTAAAACTAACTCTAGACTAAAACTGTAGCATCCTCAAAATTTAGAGGACCTACCTAATGATCTGGAGAACGCTGATATCCAAACCACTACAATTGTCTTCAATCTGCTCTTTGACCTGCACCTAAAAATAGTAAATTTTTATAGGGTTAGTACACCACTTGGGTTAATTTTGGGTGTACGCACACATACACATACACATAAGCCTATGCATGATGAAGGAAAACTCTTCTCAAACAACACGTCATTTCTGGAAAGTGCAGTCAGTAGACTTGCTCAATCGTTAGTTGGGAATTGTGGTATGAATATGATATATTTGAATGAATTCAAAATACATAAATCAATTTCTGTATGATTACCATCCATTAGTGTCATCATCATAGTTTTAGAACCACTCGGGCAAGGATTTCAGATTTTGATCCTCTTAGGCCGAGATCTCCTCTTTGTACACTTAGATTATTTTTCAATCTTTTTTCTTCTGGTTGTTGTCTAGTTCAATAATTCCTTTTGTCCTATATTTTACTTTCAAGTGCAATGATTCATTGTAGTTCCATACCCACAATGATTTAAGTAAATAGTTCAAGAGTTAACTACAATTTGGGGCATGGATATATTTAGAAGTCAATCCTTATTGACTATACTTATTGTTTAGTTTATTGCATAATGTGCATAGTTATTTGGGGCATATAATTAGAACTTATGATCTTGTTTAGTTTTTGCATGAAGTCTTTATAAGCTAGTCTTTATTGGCTAAATACATAAGTTGATCAATTTGGATTTCTGGGGCTTATCATAAAAACATATAATCTTGCTTACTTTGGGCATGAAGTCTTTATAAGCCAATCTTTATTCGCTAAATACATTAGTTGATCATTTTAGATAAGCATATTTGAATTCATTATTGGATATGATCATTTTCATGATAAAAGAAGTTATTATAAGCCAATTTTATTTGGCTTTGATCATTTTCATGACATGAAGATTCATTATTACCTATGCCCTTTACTCATTGTAAAAGTCATTGGATATTATTTCACTATTCTTATCGCAAGTCATTTATTACATCAAGTATTCCTTTATGCTTCATAAGCTAGTCTGTATTGGCTATGCCACCTATTTCATCATTCTCTTATTAAGGAAGTTATGAAGTTTGGAGTTACTCTTATGTTTATATTCCCCTTTATTAGCATCATAAAAAAAGTCATTATAAGCGAATCTTATTTGGCCCTGCCCATTATTTGCTTAAACTTTTGTGAGTGTGGTATTGGTAATTGACATTCTTAAGCTCTTCTTTATAGCTCACTTTGAACATACGTTCCATCATCATCCTTCCCTACTTTCGTACAGACATACTTAGGAATAAGATCATGCAAGCTAACATAGAATCCAGTGTCTTCCCCACACAAAAAATAGGTCATTCATAAATCAAAATGAATCTAGATCATGTGAGCTACTCGGGGAATCCAGTGTCTGCCCCACACCAAAAAAAGGTGATTACCGGCTAAGGTGAATCCATCTCAAGTGTTCACTCCACATCGAAAGGAGAGGCTCACGGCTATAGTGAACCAAGATCATGTTTTAAGCCTTAACCGACATAGATCATGTGATATATACATGAAATACAGTGTCTACCCCACACCGAAAAGAGTTGATCCCACTGGTTAAGGTGAAATCGAACATACCTAGCTCGCTTAGGTGGAAACCACTTGTTAGTTCCTATGTTGGCTAGACATAGTTATAAGACTAGGGACTTAATGAGACTACTTATCCACCTCGGTGGTAGCCTCGTATCATGAGACTTACACATGGAAGCACATGCTCATAACTAGCCTATCGGTGTTATGCTCACTTTCATTATCTTCTTATCTTTTCTAGTTGACTCAAGCATTATCGAAGCTTGCTTCTAGAATGATATTTACTTACTCTTTTGCTGACTTTTGATCCTTACTTTACATTGATGAAATATGAATTGTCCTTATATATCATCCTTTGGCGTTAGTGAGACTGGTCTCACACGTTTTAACACCTTCATACGTGAGTATTCTTTTAACATATTAGCTTTGGTGTAAGAAAGACTTGTCTCACTTTCTTTAACACCCCATTATGGTCACATACTTAATTTAGACCCCTTTAATTATGTTATAGCAGTAGCTTCATATCATCTCTTATGGGCGATGAACACTTTATTCAATGAGTTTCATGAGTTCATATATTAATCTTTTAAAGAATGTTTGGAGTTGTCCCAATGAGTGGCATGCCCTTGAATATGGATTCATTAAACTAGTGTAGAAGTGTTTATATTTTCACTTGATACTCTAACTCCACAAGATTGCATATGATTAGTATTGGCCTTAACATTTGGATATTAAACTACATAACCATTTTTGTTTGCATAAGGCAATTTTACGTATGTTCATATTTAAATTAATATATATGAACCATTAGCCAATCTTTTTAGTCAATTAAAACATAAACTTATAGCCATTTTCATGCATCCTTTTTGACAAAGTAGTGTTAGCCAATTTGTTGGCATAAGTTAGGCAATTCACTCAAGATGTGATTTCATAGAGGTATTTCAATCAATCTTAGTTCATGACTTTAGGGTAACGTTTTTAAACATTTTGAACAGAATAATATTCATATTTTATGAATTTAGCATCTTCATAAAGTCACAATAACAACAAGTCAACATTCGGACAAACACATCAACACTTAAAAAATTACAGGTACAACTAACACATCGTCGAATCATGATTCACGATTTAAAAATTTAACTTTTATACGATCACAATTGAATAGGTTAATAGATATTAATAATTAAATAACATTACACATAATATCAGCAAGCACCACGTGCCAGCAACATGACCTCTAACCTATTCAATCATTAAATCGTACAAGGATACTATGGAAGGGAGTTCGATGAAAACGACGGGAAACAACCCTAGTTTTCAAGATCTTTGAATTGTTCAAAAGAAAGTTCTCTTTGAGAAATAAGTACAGGAGATAAACCCATATATTATGTAGAAATTAATCTACGAATAACACCTTGAACGAAACCTTGAAATCGCCCTAGAGAAATCGGTATAAATTTTCTGCCTTTTTCTTTTGTTCTTTGCTTGCTGTTTTTGCGTCACCTTATATATGAATTCGAATGTGATTATAAGTCTTAGGAAATGATCTTGACTCATTCAAAATAGGGTTTAATAAGTTAATTAAATAAATAAATAAATTAATTACTAAAAAGCCCCTTCTAGATTGATTAGAACAAGGAAAACACAATACTTAGTCATTTGAATTTTTTCCTAAGAATTTCGTTTTTCCCCTTTAAATTAATTAATTAAATAACTAATTTAATTAATTAATGGACCTAGGATAATTACTAAAGTGCCCCAAAATCATTAGAACAAAAATTAACCTTTTTGGACAATCCTAGGTTAAGTACTAGGATGTTTCTTGAATCCTCGGTTTGAACCCTTTAATTTAATTAATTAAATGGATAGTTTAATTAATTAAGCGGCATAGGTTAATTACTAAAGTACCCTAAATCATTATTACCAAACTAATCATTTAGACCATCCTAGGTTAGGTACAAGGTTGTCATTTTCTTGTCTTAACCGAAATCTGGAAATTGCTTTGTGATTTCATTTTTGTCCTTTTAAATTAATTAATTTGATAATTTAATTAATCAAGTATCCAAGGATAATTATTATAATATTCATAAGTTGTTAGGACAATAACCAACCTTTTGGACAATCATAGGTTAGGTACTAGGTTGTCTTTTTCTTGTCTTAACAGAAATCTGGAAATTTCTTTGTGATTTATGTTTTGTCCTTTTAAATTATTTAATTAAGATTATAAATTAATTATTTAAGTATCCTAGGGTAATTATTAAAGTATACCTAAGTTTTTAGCACCATAACCAACCTTTTGGACAATCCTAGGTTAGCTACTAGGTTGTCTTTTTATTATCTCAACCGAAATCTGGAAATTTCATTGTGATTTCGGTTTTGTCCTTTTATATTAATTAATTAAGTATACTAGGGTAGTTACTAAAGTATACCTAAGATTATATGACCATAACCAACCTTTTGGACAATCTTAGGTTAGGTACTAGATGGTCTCTTTAAATAGTTACTAGGTTAGTGTCACCCGGTTAACTCTTATGTTGTCAGATGCACTTACTAGTTTATTTAGTTTAGTCCTAGGTTAGTTATCTATTCAGGTAGTAGGTTAGAGTCTAGAATTGGTAAGGAAGTCAGGCCCCACATGAAGATGTCCCTTGTGCAGGTTTTCCCCTTTACTACCCTAATCGAATTCGATTAAGGTGGTCCCCTCCTTTACCGCTTCTTTACATGTTTTGCACATGTTATTGCACATGGGTGGTTGCATATTTAACTAAATATTATTTATGGTTCATTTGGGAATGTTTACTGATTGTCCCAAGTATCCTCACTATGTCCTTGGGCTGCTTAATCTACACGATCATTTTAATTGATCATGTGTCATGGTATCTAGGCTTGACACTTAGATGCCTCATACCTTTTTGTGAGTTGGATGAAATATATTTTCTTAGCTTAGGGTTTTTATTGCAGGTACATTTCTTAAAGAAGCTCATTAATGTTTGAAAATTGGCTAACATTCTATAAGACAATATTTTCTACTATGCACATATTTTTCTTATATGCGCAATATTTCTAATTATTGGGAATTTGGATGCCTATTTAACCCCCAATACCTATTCTTAACACTTAATAGGCCCTTCACAAGTTTTTATTAAATGAATCAAATAAAAATTAATCAATGAGCTTTTACATTTTAACGAGATAAAATAATTGACTTACTTATAAACTTAAAATTCAAAAAATGTAACCTGACAATATATTTATTGATATTATTAAACAAAACCAAAATCCGTTTGAGACGATTTTCTAATATATGTAAAATAATATATATATATATATATATATATATATATATATATATATATATATATATAGATAGATAGATAGATAGATAGATAGATATATAGATATATATATATAGATAGATAGATATATAGATATAGATTATTATATAAAACATATATATTACTTGAATAGTAGGAAGATAAACTAATAAATCTAACTATAAATTAAGGAGCCAAAGTACAAGCTACTAAAACTAATTAAATAAAACTCTTAGTATATCTAAAATCTTTTTGAGACAATTTTCCAACAAAATAAAATAATATATATATATATATATATATATATATATATATGAAGAAAATTGACTAAAAAGCAACTTTAAGATGACTTAAGAAAAATACTTTGTGTTTCATAAAGTTAATCAAGTTACATCGTTTGAAATTAAAAAAAAAACTCGTGAATTAACTCATACCGAGGGTCAAAATTTGGTGTCAACAAATGATTAGGGTGACTTGTAGTAGACCTAGTTGTCCCTATGCACTACTTGAATGTGATTGTATATATGATAAGATGATGATGAACTGTGTCTTGGTGTGGTACACCTATGTCCTTCTAGTTGAGAATATGTATATGAATCTTGACTTAGTAGACTAAATAATATTTGTCATGAATGTATATGTATGATTGAAATTAAATATGATCTTAAACATAGTTAAGAGGGTATTAATGTGGAACCTTTAACTTAGATAGAAGGTTATGATATCCTTGAAGTTTAAAGTTGTAATGGTATCCTACTTGTGTGAATGATGGACTTAGGGGTTTGTTAGGTGGAACGACATGAAATCATCCTCAGGAAAGTCATAAGCTATCCTATTTAACCATTGTGTGGCATCTCTAGTTGACCTCCTTTGGTAAGGTGTATTATGATGACTTCTATATAGTACCTCTTCATATGCCCTTAGATTGAATCACTCTGAAAGAACAAAGGCTAGCACTGAATGAGTATGCTTGGGGAGTGACTCTACTTAAGATGAGACTAGATTACAAGGAAACCGTTAATATTCCTTAACCATGTTCCTACATAGAATGTATCCTAGTTCTACCCTTGGCAAGTACAACACCCTCAATCGGAATAGGGTTGACTTTGGATTCCATGCCTAGCTAGTATTGTCCATGTCGATTATTGCCTATTCTCATCATGTGGCATACATTCTAGTGTTAGATAAATTCTACAAGTTTAGGTAGTGGAATGGGATGCTATCTAGACATTGCACGAGAAGGCCTTGAAGATGGTAGTTTGTAGGTTACCTAAGTCTTATCCAAGACCATTATGTGATGTCCTTAATTGTTGAATATTTATTAAATGGCTTAATGAATATAGTTACATAAGTTATATGCATGTAAATAAAATGGTACTTATCTAGAGTAGCTTTAAGGATTACCTAAGTAGCCTTGAAGAGAGTGTATGGACGGTCTCTTCATGTTTTACTTAGGTGAATCTTAGAGAAATTTTAGGTAGGGAGTTTAGTTGATGAAATGGGAATACTCTTATCTTTGGTCGTCTTAACGATCACTTAGGTGTGTGTGAAGGAGTTGTATGGGAGGTCGCTTCATAATTTACTCAAGTGAGCCTTTGAATAATCTTTGGTAAGAGGATCTCATGTTTATGACTTATATGTGCTTATATTGACTTGTAACTAACTCTTATACTTGTATTATGAAGTTTTCTTCAAAAAGAACATGTTTTATACAAATGTCCTTTTAGCATGGTTTTAACTACATGTCATTGTACTTTGTTAATTCTAATGTACTAATTTCATATATTTTATCTTATCTCTAGAGGTCTAGGTGTCATTTGAGAGGAGTCCTTTGAAGTGAAGCTTGGATACAAGCATTCATTCAAGAAAGTTATGGTATGTCCTTAATTGATTCGAGGACGATACTATGTTAAGCTTTTCTTGTCATGAGACATTGTATTAGACCTATTTACTTCTTTTTTTTTGGTGTATGGGCCGTGACCTAAGATATTCATGTGTCTAAGATGGCGATAATGAGACTTTCCATAAAAGGGATTTTGAAGTATTATTTGTTTTTGTTAAAAATTTTAATTCCGAACTACTTTTCATATATATATGCAATGAAGGATGTCAAAGGACTTGTACAAGACCTCTAGAGGTCAAGTACGTCGTGTACCCACTTGAAAGAGGCCCTATTTTCTAGGGTGTACTTCGGGGTTGTGACACCTCGTATTACATATTTCTATGATGAAGAAGTGTACTATGGGTGATCCTTCATTGATTGTACCAACTAAGAATGTTGGGATTAAGGATAGTTTATCCTATGAAGAGGTTCCTCTTCATATTCTAGATCTCCAAGTTCGCAAGTTGAGAACTAAGGAAGTTGTATAAGTCAAGGTCCTTTGGAGAAATCAATTTGTTGAAGAAGCAACTTGGGAAGATAAGGAGAATATGAAGAAGATAGATATACATCTCATTGAATTTGGAGATAACATGGATCAAGGTACAAAATCCTCTTCTTAGAACTTTATAAGACTGTGTGTAAGCATGTTATTATTTGTTTTTTGTTGTTGAGTGTTGAAATGTTGTTACTACCCTTATCTTGGTAAAAAATTTTCTCATTCGAGGACAATTGTTCCAAATTGGAATATATTGTAAAACCTCGTAAACCAAACAGAATAGGAGAAATCTGGAAAAAAAAATTCCTAAGAGTAAAAGTAAGTTTGGTCATTTTCAAATGGTCATAACTTATAGCAAAGCATGAGTTAGGGAAATTTATTTATATGGTTGAAATTACCCTGATGAAATATTTACAATGTAGCAGAGTTCGCGCATTTTCGATATCGTATGACGGAGATATACCTATGATAAGTTGGGTTGTTGGATTGAGGAAAATCCAATCTGAATATTAGTAGAGGTAAAGGGGTCTTTTCATCCTACTATTTCCTAATTTGTTTTCAGGGTTTATTAGGGGTAAAACTAAGCCTAAAGTCAGTTTTAAAAAAATTGAAATATGCTTAGGTCTTGCGAGAAAAAAGAAAAGAAGAAGGAGAAACGAGAAAAGGACAAGAATTCATCAAAAATGCCAAGATCATCAAGTAGCATTTGTCGGGGGTGATCCCTATAAGGTATGTTATATATTTTTATGTTGGGTTCGTTCACCCACAAACTAATATGTTTAATTCAGCGACTTTTAATAGATTGGTTGATGAATATTGAAGTTCTTGATGAACAGTTATTTATTCCTTGTTGGTTGAATTTTGACATGTTTTAGTTGATAGCATTCGTGTTTCCAGGTTGTTTTTTGAGTCTGATCTATTGGGTATTGAGATTATTAGTGATCCTATTAGATTGGGGTTAGATCAAGGGAATTTTAGAAGGTTTAGAGATGAAAAATGGAGAAGAAAAGTCAAAGGTCCTACCTAAAATGCCCTGGGTCACCGCGCCTACCGGAGCCCCTCAGGACAATCTGTGTATGACAGGCTCTAGCACGCCGCGCCAGGCAGAGCACCTCAGACATGAGTCTGTCCGTCAAGCTCTAGCGCTTTGTGCCTTTCATAGGGTCAAGGTCACCTGAACACTCCATTCTTTCCCTATCTTTCTGTACTAGTTCCCAAGTGATGTATCCACACTTCTTTGTTTATTCCAACACTCTAAGGGACATTTAAACATCATGAAACCATCCATAAACAAGATTCATGAACATTGAATCTATAATTCAATTCAAGGAAAGTTAGGATCAAAGTCAGGGAAGAGAAAAAGTCAAGACTAAATGTATGAAGTAAGTTAATGTAAAGTTTCTTAATGTTTCCAAGAGTCTTGTTTAAATGTTTTACTTTGTTTTAAGGTTCAAGTTTCAATTTAAACAAAGAGTAAAGGTTGAAGTCTTTCCTCAAAAGAAGTATAGAGGGACTAAGTATTCCCTAATGAGTTGATTAAGATTAAAAGTTTCAAGTCAAGTAAAGAGTAAAGAGTTGATTTCATTTATCAGAACATATAAGGGAATTAAGTAATTCCCTAGAAAGTTTATAAATGTTTCAAGTTAAGTTAAGAGGAAACTAAGATTTCCGAACAGTGTTTTGAACAAGAAAAGGGAACATTGATTCAAAAAGGGATTTTTAAAGGTTGAAAGGTTTGAGAAAATCATCTCAACCCATAGGAAAGAAAGTTATTTTAAAGATATTTTGGGAGTAGTATTGAGCACCGATGTGGTCAAAAAAGAATTCACATTAACTCATTTCTCCATGTAAACAATGTAGTCATGATGGATATTAATGGGTCATACTTTTTAGAGTATCACGTAATTTAGTCAGTGGATCCACTAAGTTGAGGATGTTCTATGTGACAGCAAAGTATAGGACAGTTCTGGCAGCATGCGCGAGACTTTGAATCACCACTTAGGCTTATAGTGGTGGCTTTCGGTTAGATAAACTGCCACAAAGCTATATTACATTCATATATAAGTAAATTTGAGTTTGCTACTACATTTTATTTGATGAATTGAGTTGATTTTTTAGTTTACAAGCTTTAGATATATCGCATGTGTTTTATATTTGCTTTATATACATACATTGAGTTGAGACATTATGAGTTGAGTAGATCCAAGGTAAGTTGTTTTAATCTTATCAATCTTAAATTGTTGTTTTGCATTCCAACTTGCATACTACTATATTCAATGTACTGATGCTAGTTGGCCTACATTATATTATGATGCTTTGTCTTATGATGCATCCAGCGCCTCGTTGATCTAGTTTGTGCATCCAGAGTCAGTGGTGAGCCTCTTTAATTTCGGAGAACCCTTTATTTCTTTCAGAATTCTTCTTATAGAATGTTGAGGGGTTTGTCCCAACATTTATCTTGGTTATTCTAGGGGGTTCAGAGATATATAGTTAGTTTGATTGTTTAGTTTGAGTATATTCTCATCTTGAGTCTAAAGGTGATAAGTATGGGTAGTCTAAGGTGAGGAGCGTCCTTTAGCTATGGATGTCCAGTCCTTTGTCAATAGATTTATAAGACTTGATATTTTAGAATCTCGTAAGGTGTTGGCTTATATGGAGGCTAGATCATACTTATTAGAGAAAATTCGGGCTCAACAGTTTGATGATGATGATTTATGTAAGATTAGAGATATGTTGTTAAAAGAAGAAGCCAAAGTTGCAATTCTTGATAGTGAGGGAGTTTTGAGAATTAAAGGTCGTATTTGTGTTCCTCTAACCGGTGTATTGACTTAATTGATCATAGATGAGGCCCATAGTTCGAGGTTCTCCATTCATCCAGGGGCTACTATGATTTATCGTGACTTGAAGAATCATTATTAGTGGTGTCGTATGAAAAGGGACATAGTAGATTTTGTATCCCATTGTTTAAATTCTCAGCAAGTGAAGTATGAACACCAAAATCATGGAGGTGTGACTCAGAGGAGGCCTATACTTGAGTGAAAAGTAGGAGCGCATTGCTATGTACTTTGTGGAAGGGTTTCCACGTACCTTGGTTAAGTTTGATGACATACGTGTGATCATGGATTGACTAACTAAGTCTACGCACTTCGTACTAATTTAGGCTACCTATAATTCAAAAAGTTAACCAAGATCTATATGCAACAGATAATTCACTTGCATGGGGTTCCTATTACTATTATTTCAGATTGTGGAACCCAATTTACATCTTATTTTACTTTTCTATGAAGAAGGAGTTCGGCACTCAGGTGGATCTTAGTAAATCCTTTCATCCTCAGACTGACGGTTAATTTGAACGGACTAATTCTGGAGGACGTGTTACGAGCGTGTGTCATTGACTCTGATGGTCATTGGGATTAGTTATTGCCATTAGCATAGTTTGCTTACGATAATAGTTATCATTCATGCATTGAGATCGCACCATTTGAGGCTTTTTATGGTAGGAATATCGATCTCCAGTTAGTTGTTTTGATTCATTTGAGGTTACACTATAGGGTACATGTCTGTTAATAGAGTCCCTAGAAAAGGTGAAGTTGATCGAAGATAGACTTTTGATGGCTCAGAGTAGGCAAAAGAGTTATGCAGATCAGAAGGTTCTTGATTCTGAGTTTATGGTTCGATAGAGGGTTTTATTGAAGGTTTCACCCATGAAGGGTGTGATGCGATTCGGAAAGAAGGCCAAGTTAGTTCCAAGATATATTGGCCCTTTTGAGATTATGGAGTGTATTAGTTAAGTGGTGTATCAATTGTCTTTACCACACCTGGTTTGTAAGGTGTTCATCTCGTATTTCATATTTCGATGTTGAAAAAGCATCATCAGGGTGGTTCTCATGTGATTTAATGAGATTCAGTGTTACTTGATCAGAATTTGATTTTTAACGAGGAGCCAATAACAATTTTGGATAGTAAAATTCGGAAGTTGAGGTCAAAAGAGATTGCTTCAATAAAGGTTCAATGGAAGCATCATCTAATGTAGGAGGCTACCGAGGAAACAGAGTTAGACATGAAGAGTAGATATCATCAGCTTTTTGAGCGTTTAGGTTGGTTCTTTTATTTTTCCATTTGAGGACAAGCGTTTGTTTAACTGGTAGGTGACGTAACGACCCACTAGGTCATTTTGAGAACTAAGACTATTTTGATTATTTTCATAAAATTTAATCGGAAACTTTGACATATTCGATAACTATGAGTATCTAGTTGATAAATATAATTAAGAGTTGGTGGACCAAGTCTTTAACTCATTTAATACGTTTTATATTTGAACCACGCATACTTTAAAATAAGTTAGAGGAGTTAAAATTATTATATCATAATTTGAGGAAATAAGAAATAGAAGGAACTGCTCTAATACACGTACGAGAAGAACCCTTGTTCAAGTAAAGGAATACAACATTTCTCCAGATTTAAAACTTTGCGTGAAAAAAATTACAATATAAATTAGCGGGACTTCATTGTTGTCATTAATATATTGATGAGGTGGGGTTCAGGTAATATCTGCAAATTGATCTCAAAATGTTGGTCTGCGATTTCCTTAATATTAAGGTATTGGTATGGTGGTGGACAATAATTTTAGTCAATCATTAGGCAATCGTCCGTGTTTATATATGGACCTTGCGAGTCCCCCTAGATCATGAACTCGCGACGTATTTCCGAGTAGTATCATGTATATATGGTTGAGAGAAAACTGGGTATTATGAGGCATAACATTTTATGTTGTCATTTGCATTGTATCTAATGACATTTTTCATTATTGATTATTATATTTTTTTATTAGTGGTCAGAAAGTACTTGATATTTAACTACCCTTATTTGTTGAATCTTGACTGCTAAGTGTAATAAGGACTTGTATAGTTAAAGAATTTATTTTTCTTATATAAACTCTCGTCACTACTTCTTCATTGTCGGTTAATGAGATGTACTGAGTACACGTAGTTTTGTACTCATACTACACTTGTTGCACTCATTGTGGTGAAATTCGATTCCGAGTATGAGCACATCTCGTGGAGCAATATGAGTCGGAGCTTGAAGTGTCTCGGAGTTGTGTTGAGCTACTTGGTTATTCCGTGGATAACGCCTCCCTTTATCTTTTACTTATTTTGTTATTTTATGTATTCATACAAGATATCCCTTATGTTGGATTTGTTATTTTAGTTTTAGACTTGCATCGTATTTTAGAAGCTCTTGTGCTTATGACACCAATTCTTGGGTGGTATTATTAGCTTTCCACATTTTGTAATTATAAAGAACTCAATGTTGGATATTTTCACTTAGTGTTTACCTTTTACTCATTAGTTAGTTAAAATTGGTAAAATTTGTTGGATTAGCTTACTTATTTGTTCAGAACATAGGTGCCACCACGACTTGTAAATTTGGGTCGAATTGAAAGAGGCGGAATTGAGAAAAGAAACGGACAAAGGCGGCGTTGCTTGACACAAAAATTATTAGTTCTTGGATAGAGTACATATGTAAGGTCATCGAACTTTCAGACGGTGAAAAATATTTATAAAAAAAGATCTTGTTATTACAATTAAGCATGAAATTGTAATTTAATAATTATTATCAAATTATCTTTTACTCTTCATGAAGAATCATAAATCATCATAGAATTAAAAATTCAGAAAAATAATAATAATCTAAACGATTAGCGAATTGTAAATTTTTTGAATAGTGGATCTTTCAAAAATGATCATTAGAAAATAATATTGTAATCTGTGAAGATAGAGGTAAAATTTTTGCACACTCTATCCTTTCATTGTTCTTTTCAAAAACTTTTATTTAATTGGAATCATAATTTTAACAAACCAGTTCAATAAGTCAATAATGTTTTGTTAATCTAAGTTATTAATTTTGAATGGGTTTAGTTTTGAATAATCCTACCAAAAGGCTGGAGATAACACCAATATAATTAGTATATAATAAATCTGCTCCTAATATTATGAAGATTTATGAATAATGAAGAGATCTGCTCACAATATAATTACTTCTTCCTTTGAAAAGGAAAAAATCTGAAATATATTCGAACTTAGACGTAAATTATTATAATAATATCGAATTTTAAAGAGGATCTTTTACTCCCAGCTTTATTTAATAATTTATTATAAAGGTATATGTGTCGTCATAAACATCATAAATATTGCATTATTATAAATAGTAACATATCCATGTGGACACATATATACCTTTAAAATATACTATTAAATAATGTAGGGGGTAAAGGACTCCCCCCATAAAATTTGGTATTCTAACAACAATTTCGATCAAAGTTAAAACATTTTTCCGACTTTTTTCACTTTGAAAAAAGAGAAACTTGGTCATTTCAATTTCACGCAATCATGCGTATGAGCATCTCCCATTAGTGATAGAAGGAAAATATTTGACAAACTAAAACTGCACAATTTTTATAAAGGAGGAGGACCATTAGTGCTACACATTAAAAGATTCATTTTGAGTCTTAAGGTAAAGGTAAGTGACAATTTTTGTCCTTTTCTCTATAGAGGATAAATATGACGTTATTAGGGACATTGAATGATTTTCATGCAATGCAATCTTAGTTTTTAAATCTAAGATTATATGCATTTAATTTTCCTTAGATATTGTAAATAATGTATGTTTAATGTATTTGGACACATTAATATTCAGTGACATTCATAATATTATAAATTTAGATTATCTAAATTAACTCTTAAACTAGTTATATTTTATTGAATTACAAAAAATGTCTTTTGAGACACCTTGTGACAGTCCAACTAAATATTTGTCAGTAGGAAAATTTTGAGCCTAATGAAGCTTGTCAAAGTTGATTATGACAAATTCACTTGGAAACTAATTTGTCCTGAATTTTGAGTCTTGACTACGAGTATAAACTTGAAATAAGTTCTGAATTACAATAACAACAAATTTTGTAAAATATTTGGGAATTTGACTTGTGATTAGAAAAAAATTATCTAATTATACAATAATGGGAGACTGTTATAAATACATTGAATTAAGTGGATAGTCCATAAGGTTGGTACATGAACAACCATTCATATTCACTAGGTTACATGAACCTTTTTGGATAAGAATGTATCTATTTATTATGATACTTAATATGGTGACCTTTGGAGTGATTTCTCACTCTATAAATAGGGTTGTTCATTCACTATTGTAATATATACAGATGAGACTTACATACACTTGAATAAGAAGAAAATTCCTCTTCTACTATCTACTTCTCTTGTCTTCTTCTCTTTATTATTATATTCTTATAACTTGATTTTATAACACGTTATCAGCACTAGTCTCTAGCCAATTGAGATTGAGTTTTAGTTTTTCTTTAACTCATGTTTTGGTTGATCTCGTTATGAGAATCAAGATATTATATGCATAAAATCAGGTATGTATTTTCTAAAATATTTTTATGATTTAGAATACAATAGTATTCAATCACTAACAATTATCAGGAACCAAAGGCATATACAATTATTGGTTGAATATGACATGCTATACAAAATTTCTTAAATAGAAGAAGGTATAAAATTTTAATAGCATTAGTTTGAATATTATTTTGATTGTTTTGAAAGAGTCAAAGAATAAATCATGTTGTACTTCGATTTATTATACTGTTGGTTAAGGGTAAGACGATGGATTCATGTTTCATCGCACCAAAAGGGTAAGACATCAGGTTAAAGTCCGGATGCACCATAATGAAAAAAATATTTGAGGATGACACGATAGATTCAAGTTCTATCGCACCAAAAGGGTATGACATCAATTAGATTTTTGATGCACCGTGATTGGGTTCAAGCATAGAATTATGGCGTAACACGCCTTATATGGGTAAGACATTGAGTTTGAGCCAATGCACCATAGCGATGATAAAATGATGACTAAGAAAAATAATATATTTTTGATGAAATGTCTTGAAATTCATCATATTGAATTTGCTCCATTCCTTGAAAAGAATGTGGTAGCAACATGTGATAACTCTGAAATACGCCTGTTGACTTGCTCCATTCAATCATATGAATGTGGTAGCAGTGAATGATTAGTCTGAAAGATGACAAATAATTAATGATACGAATAAGGGCGTGGAGGGACAGAATTATAATAGTCATCATTGTGGTAATGATAAAAGGAAGAACACTGTGAGTTCTTCAAATAGTCCTTCAAAATGTGAAGGCAATTTTTATCATCAAAATGATATGAAAAGTCATTAGACTTGTGAATGTTGTCAACCCAATAATTTGACAAGTTTATAAATCCTCTATCATGATACAAGAAGATAAAGTGATGGTACACTTGATCTTTCAAAGTGATGTTGAGGTGTGTCATGGAAATATGATGAATTTTAAAGCCATGACAATGTGATTATAATGCAAATTTATGAAGTACATATAAATAATTAGTCCATTCCTTGAAGAGAATGTGACTTGTGATGAGTATCGTGAATGCTCGACCATTCTATAAGAGAATGGGTCCAGATGTGATAAAATCATTATGGGTTGGATATATGCCACAACTCACCTCTATGGAAGGTTTGAGAAAAAATGATATATGTCACTTCTCATCTCTACGGGAAATTTGAGAGGAAATAAATTTTATTTGGCAGAAATGGCTAATTGTATTGTACGTTTTATACTTTACTATGATATAAACTACCGAAAGGGCAAAAGAAAGAAATAGTTCTTGCCTATAAGGGTTGTGGTCAGTATTGTGTGTCAATACAAATTTGTCATTGGTTGTGTACCTATGGTACAACAAAAGTAAAGCAAGAAAGACGTCTTGCTCGTAATGATTTTGACCATGACAATAATAATATATTTCCTCCTTGAAGGAGATGCTCACAATAGGGATGGTGTCATGCAATATGTGATAGTACACAAAATTAATTGCAAGTTCTAACGAGTTGTGCTATTATTAGAGGAATAATATTGGGGTTGTAGTAAGTCTCAAAAGAAACTTTTTAAGTTTCGGATGAATGAAAATAAATATTGAGACTATAAATCACTACAACCGAAGAGGGTTATAATGTTTATGTAAAAGATTACCCCACTTTTCCTCTTTTTTGTTCCATACAAACATGTACATGCTAATGAAATCACATAAATTATAAGTGTACTAAAATAAAGATCAGTTGGCATGACTGGTTGACCATTCCCAAAATGTAATGCAAACGTGATTGAGAATTCAAGTGATTCAAGAATTCTCTTGTATTGCTTGTTCTCTTGATAAAATGATCATTGTACCAGCTAAGGTTGGAACTGTAATCCCCTAAAATTATTGGAACATATAAAAGGGTGAATATGGGCACATTCACCTGTTATGTGGATCATTTGCAACTATATGATTAATGCATCTATGCGATGGTCACATGTATTTTGTTGTCAACTTACAAATTAGTTTTTGTAAGGTTGTTTGCTCGAATTGTTAAAATTAAAACCACAGTTCCAAATTATGAAATTATATTGATAATGCTGGTTGATTTAGCAGAAATTGTATGCCTCCAATTATAGCTAAATCATGGTTATGAGAACAAAACTCCCAAATAAGATTTGGTATGAGATAATTTTATTTAACATGTAGCAACATATGTATACATCAACCAACAAGGTTTCCCCATTAAAATTAGTTCAGGGTCAGGAACCATATAATTTTCATCTAAAATGTTGAATGTGCGGTTATGATTTTAATTGCTCCACCACGCACAAAGATGAACTTCCAAATAAGGTTGGAATGAATGTTAAATTTTCTAACATTAGGGGGGGGGGATGATTGACAGCTGAAAAAAAATATGTGAGGTTAATTATGAATTATCTAGATCCTCGTTAAAATAAATATATGAACTTAAAGTTCAAGGGATAATTCAGTTGCATAATGTTGCAAATCAGTTGCCAGATGAATGCACTGACCCTATGATATAATTCAGCTGCAAATGCTCCAATGTGAAGTCCTTGAAGGACAGAGTCTATGATACGTCGGAAGCGTAATAGACCAATCGATTCCAAATATAAAATTCCTTGAAGAAGGAAGGAGCAAATGATCAATATGGTCATGATAATGAGGCAAGTGCTATAAAGGAGCACATTGACATAACACTTCATACAATCTTGAAAAAGGTTCAGGTACCTGAAATAATGAAAAATGAAGAGATCTCGAAAGTTATGCTTGTTGGAATCGATATCAAAATTTAACCGTCGACGGTATCTTGATATGAGGTAGCGCTCAATGATATAATTGTGACGAGGGGATCTGAATTCAATCTGTCATAATATGTGGACAGATAAATGGTTGGCCAAGTACAATGCACAATTCAAGATATTTGTTTCATTAGAAAAGTGATATTTTGGATGGCTATCATAAATCAATGTATAATGTCAGTGGGGTACAATAACTTATTAGGGATAGTATAACTGTCTAAATATCACCATACGATTGTGCCTTAGGGCATAAAGGTTTATCGCAAAATTCATGACATTATTGGAGATGTTTTATCCTTTGGTGGATGCAATGAGGTTTGTTTGATCTGGCACACATATAGACAAACTTGAATACATGTTAAGCAATAATTGTAAGTATAGACTAGACAAGAATTTATATGAAAATCCTTGAAACAATCGAGGTGTCTTGACGCATATAAGGAGTTTGAAAGAAGAAACTTTTCCAATAAAGCTTCAAGAATCTAATGGATTGAAAAAAAGTCAAGGAAGAAAAGGGTACAAAAGAATGACCCAATTGTCTTGTATTTTTATGAAACGGTCTTGGTAAGACAAAATTTTGTCTTGACTACAGATGATCATTTGACAATAATATTTGTCTAACAGGGCACATACACTGAAAAATTTGATTGCAATTTTATGTGGATAATAGCATTCATTGAGACCCCAATGATTATGAGATCACTTGACATAAATGATGATTCAGTTTGATCCAAAGTGTAGGCTGACGAGTTTCTTGGTGATGAAAAACTCTATCTTGGGCAATCAGGGCACTAGGGCATCTTACTACACAATTTGACCAGAGATTTGTTTTGCAGTAAATTTACTGGCAAGGATTCAGTTTTCTCCCCGATAAAAGGACATGAAATGGTGTTAGCACATGATTGAATATCCTCGAAGGCCATAGTTAGGGGTTTATTCTATCCCGAGGAATCCAAGGACAAAATTGATTGGTTACGCAAATGCAGAATATTTATTGATCCGCAACAGATCTATCTCAAGACGCTATGTGTTTGCATTGTGTATGCACAAAATATCCTTGGAGATCATGAAGCAAGATTGTTGCTATGCCGAAATAAAAGTCCTCATGAAGGCAAGTCGAAAGGGCGTCGGGTTGAGATCAGTTGACACACCCTATTCAAGAAATGTGTGAATTTGCTTTGAAAAAGAATATACCAACCACAATGTACGAAGATTGAGAACCATCATCACAAGAAATTAAGTGCTGTTAATCAGGGGGAGTATAATACGCGGTTGCACTCTTTTTCCCTTGACCGAGGGTTTTTCCCAATGGGTTTTTCCTGCAAGGTTTTAATGATGCAACAAATAGTGAGTATCAAAAAGATATGTGTACTCTTTTCCTTCACTAGAATTTTTTCCCACGGGGTTTTTTTCCTAGTAGGTTTTCACGAGGCACATTATATGATGGACATCAAGGGGGAGTGTTATAAAACATTGATTAAGTGGATAGTCCATAAGGTTGGTACATGAACAACCATTCATAGCACTAGGTAACATGAACTTTTGGATAAGAATGTAATCTTATTTATTATGATTACTTCATATGGGACCTTTTGGAGGGATTTCTCACTCGATAAATAGGGTGTTTATTCATTATTGTCAATAGATACAGATGAGACTTACATCAATTGAATAAGAAGAAAATTTCTCTTCTACTATTCTACTTCTTTGTCTTCTTCTCTTTATGATTATATCTTATAAC
Organism: Solanum habrochaites; assembly: GCA_027704765.1. Taxonomy (NCBI): domain Eukaryota; kingdom Viridiplantae; phylum Streptophyta; class Magnoliopsida; order Solanales; family Solanaceae; genus Solanum; species Solanum habrochaites. The sequence goes on along the minus strand of JAKWJA010002495.1, from coordinate 47,724,729 downwards.
TGCTTTTATAACAGAGAGTGATTATAAATAAAAAACATTTTACAAAACACTCTGCGTAGAAAAAAAGTGAACTATGGGTGAGTAAGAAAATATGAATTTTTTTGATTCAAGCTCTGATTTCAGATTGTTTTCTCCTCTATTACACCATGGTAATTCTAGTCGATTAGGATAAGGAAAATTGAATTAACGAATTATTTACCTTGAAGATACATCCAAAATAGTTTCGCATTCCTTTTTGATTTTTCTTAAACCATATAATTAAGAAGTGTTTACTTTCTTGCTCTTCGAAATTAGAAATCTTGGAATCTTAAAATTTGGTATGGTAGTACTTAGTACATAATAAACTTCTTTACTAACAATTAAGGTGTGCCTCTTTATGAAAGTGTATGTTGTCAATAGATCAAGGCATCTAATAAGTCATGTGTAATACCCCGAATGTCACTTTTAAAATATTTTAGAAAATTCTTATTTTATCCATTCGCGCTAAGCCATTTCCATTCACAAAACCACCTAATAATAAGATGTAATTTGACCTAGTTACACGACCTACTAATTGCAAAATGAAATAATTATTAAGATTTGGTTGTTTGTTTTAACTCATACGTATATATCATGTAATTAAAAATATAATATTCAGTACATATGTGCTAATACATTGTTAAATCTCTTAAAAGTTTAACAGTAAAAATTATACTATATATACAAATTTAATATTATTCATATTCTTAAAAAATATATTGAATCTTGAATATTCTTCGCAAAACCCTGAACTTCACTATTGATGGATGATTATATGAAATCAAAAAAGTCTAGTTAATTAAAAACATTATTTTAATTATGAATTAACTATGTACCGTGTAACTTAGATGTCCATCCTCTTGTGCAAGCACTTAAAAATATAAATTTGTGTCGGTTCCGACCATTAATGACTTCTTCTAAATCTTCCGCTTCCTCCTCCTCCTCCTTCTTTCATCTCCAAAGCTTCTTCGAAACTCAACTTTAAGCTTGTTGTAAACATGAATTATTTCAAGTTAGCTATATAATAAAATACTCTAAAATATAGAGGATCTCATAGCTTTTTGAGTATTTAGAAATAATTTTGAGTTAGTCACGATCCAAAAATTTCATTAGCCATTATATTTTCTTCGAATTTACATAGTATACACTACTTATATAATTTTGATTTATACACATACACTATTTATACAGATTTGATGCATACACATATACTATTTTACAATATTGATACAGACACACTATTGATACAAAAATGATACATACACATCCACAATATATATAATAGTGATATATACCTGAACATATTTTTATGAGTACACTCATATTCTAAATACTTTACAAAATGCTATATTGTCAAACGAAACATCAAATTCAACTTTAATTTAAAAAATTCCAAATAAAGTGAAAAACCTGCCATGAAGTGTTTACTTCATGCCAAGCACTCGCTGGACACCAACATAAGCATTGAGTCCAAGAAAAATGATTATCAACTCCTCAATCACATGTTTTTGTACTCATTTGCTTACCTCTCCACCTGTACCATCATTTGGATAATCACAATCCATTCGTCTAAGAAATTGGTGTCCCGCAATGTTTGGCTCGAGGTGATAAACACCTTATGGCAGGTCCTCTAACAATAACACCAATACCCTCTCTTGTAACGATTCCTTGATGAATCATTTTTCGTACATTAGTCTTTATTTTTCAAGCTTCTGCATCGTTGTAGAAGCATAAACCTTGCACCTTAATTTTTTTTCTTTGCCCTAAATTGCAGTGGAAGAGTTTATTGTCCATATAATCATATATCGTCATGAATAGTCTCCAAAAACAAATTTTTTATTGCCCACATTGTCAATTAAAATTCAATCAAAAATCGAGATTAGAATAACTTTTCTAGTATAAAATATTAAACGTATATAAAAGAGGTGGAAATTATACCTATGCACTTCTAGTAGATCCATATATATAAATTTATGTAAAATATATATATACTATATATATATATATAAGATATAGATATATATATATGATATGATAAAAGTTAATCCGGAAGTGATTAAATTATTTTTTAGCAAATATATTATGTAATATCATCATTTGAATTCAATGATTTTCATTACATTAATTCATGTAAATATTTTAACTAAAGTCCCAAATGTTGGGCCAATTCGTAACAGAAATAATATTGCTAGTAATAAAGACAACAAATGAGGAACACAACCAATACGGTTAATCAACGAGCAATAAAAGAGAAATAATGACACCAAGATTTTACGTGGAAACCCTCCAAATAAGGGAAAACCACGACGAGAGGAGCAACGAATATCACTATAGAAGGATTTTACACTTGCGTGTCTTTAGAGTAAAACTCCAAGGACCACTACACATTAAAAGAAATACACAATCTGATTTTCCACCTAACACAATATCGCTCACACTCTCTCTTCCTGACAGATATTTTCCTCGTGTGTGCCGCACTCTCTTTCTCTCCTTTTGTAATCTTGTTTGGTGGTAATTAGAAAGAAGAATTGTCTCCCTTTTAGAGAGACCCAAATAACACTAACCTCCAAATGTGCTATAGAAGAAAAATAATTTTTTTCTTCTTCATAGTTTACCAACCTCTACCAAACTGTGAAATTGGGAACAACCAAAACAAAGTTTCTTCTTTATAGATTACAAACTTACCACAAAACTTTGAATGGGCACAAGTCTTCCAAGTTGGTGGTAAATGGGAGATGGCCTCACAATTCCCCCTCTAGACCCATTCACCCTGAAGGATCGGTACTATAGGTTTCTAGCTTGAGTAATGCGAAAAGTTTTTTCATAGCTTCAAAAACTTTCCCTTGATACCAACTTGGTCTGCATATCTGAAGGGTTTTCACTAGTAGGGATCTTCATGACCTGCATAGATCGTCCCTATCTTTTTCACGAATCCAGTTGATATCTCACTCAATATGATTCGTTCCTGCATGGTACATGGTGTTCTGCTCAGTCTATTGCACTCTGACTATCACAATAGACGACATCCTCCTTCTGATGCAATCCAAGTGCTTTGAAGAAATCGTTTCAGCCATTTACCATCTCTTTGCCAGCTTCAGTGCTGCACTATATTCAGCCTAAGTTGTAGAGAGGTGTGACACACTTTGCAACTTTGACTGCCATCTGATATAGCTCCCCCTGAAAATGTAAAACAAATATCAATAGGGATTTTCTATTATCGATGGCACTGCCAAGCAGCATCAGTATTCCTTTCAAGATTGGATCAGATCCGCTTAAACACAAGCAAGTCCTTGTGGTACCTCTTAGGTACTGAGTATCACGTAACTGACTCCCAGGGTCTTTTCCAGGAGTTCAGGAATCTGCTAACTAACACCAACTGCATGAGCAATATTCAGGTTTGTACAACCATCGCAGACATATCAAACTCCCCACGTGAAGGATAGGAATTTAGCCATTCCCTCTTTCTCTCTTTGTTGTAGGACACATACTGTTTGCTCAACTTACAGATGACTCGCAAGAGGCGGTGCTAAACAGGTTTAACAATATCGGTTAAAGCCGTTCTAGTACACGTTCAATGTACTTCTCTGTATTGGAGATAGCCACAAAACTTTCTTGTTGTTCGTTCTCGAACAATCTTCATCCCTTAGAATTTGTTGTGTTGGGCCCCCCAAAGTATTTAATGTCAATGACTTAGACAAATCTTCTTCAACTTTGCAATCAGCTCTTTCTTGTCCTACAATTAAATGTCATCACATATAACAACAAAATAAGAAATTGTATGTAAGAAATCTGTGAAGTATACACATGGATAAGAATAGGTCTTGTGTACGTGTGACTTTTCATGAAAGGATTCAAATTTTTCACCATAACTTGGGGCTTGTTTAACCCATAAAGACTCTTATCAATTTGCACACATTGTGTTCTTTCCAGATTACTTCAAATCCCTCTGGTGGCTCCATGTAAATCTCTTCTTCCAAATCCCGTGAAGGAAATGTTTGGTTTACGTACAATTGCTCCACTTAAAGATCTAGACTAGCTGTATGCTTAAAAATAGTTCATAGTTAGAATAGTGGAGTAATTTTACAACGGTGAAAAAAATTTCATCAAAAATCAATACCTTCTTTTGTTCCGAAGCATGTTAAAACCAATCGAGCTTTGGTACTCACCCCACTTTCCATTCCACTTTATGGTTTAAGGACCACTTGCAACCTTAACTGGTCTTTGTTCTTTGGAAGTTCAACTAGTGGATGTGCCATTTTTCTGGTAGAGATTCCATCTCTTCGGGCATGGCTCTTCATCCATTGGCTCTTTTCCTAGATGAGACAACAACTCTTAAGCTTCGGGCTCACCTTCACTTGAAAGGACATACTCGAGGATAGGGTATGTGGGTTGATTCTACCTTGGTCTTTCTGATCTCTCAGGGTGAGCTGTTATTCTTCTGGGTACTCCATTTGCTCGGGTGGGTATTATCACCAAGTTGATCCCCTGCCTCAACAATCTTATCAGGGTTGCTCTTCATGCTCCGCAACTTCATTAATCATTAACTTTTGCACTTATGGAATGGTTTAGAAGAAGAAGGGAATGGTAAAACAGATTGGAACCATACATTCGTTTTCTTGGCTGATCACTTAGATCATCAGCAGTTCCAAACTTCCTTTCTCTAAAGATTCATCTCTACTTTCTGATGACCTTCTCTTTACAAGATCCCAGAGTCTGTACCGAAACTCTTATCTCCATATCCGATGAATATGCAAGGGAAATGATGATCATCGAGCTTGATCTGTGCCTCTTCGTACATGGCAAAAATTTGCAACCAGAAACCCTTTAGGTGCGAAGGAGTAAGACAATCTTTGGTTGGTCCAAATCTCTCCGAAGTCAACTCAACGGAACTGAGTGGACTACGGTTGATAATGATAACACGCTGCTGAACTTCTTCCACCAGAATGTCTTGGGTAATTTAGCCATATGAGCATGCTTTCTCACCTTCTCAAACAATGGTGCGATTCATTATCTCAGCTACACCATTGGTGTTATGTGGGGTTCGAGGAACTGTATTTTCAGTCTTGATTCCATGGTTTTAAAAATACTCTTCCAAATTCTCGAAGTGACTCACCTCAATTGTAGGTTCGGAGAGGTTTTAGCTTTCGACCGTCTTATTCTACCAGGAGCATGAAATTTTGAAATACTTGAAACACCTGTCTTTGGTTATCAAGATATAAACCCACAATTTTCGAGAAGCGTCATCAATAAAGGTAACAAAGTGTTTATTATCCTATTGATTCCTATCTCCATAGACCACAAATTCAGAATATACCAAATCAAGTATATTCGGATTTCTTTCAGATGATTGTCTTAAATGAGACTCTTGTTGTTTACCAAATACGCAGTAGTTACACGATTTTATCGTTGTCCTTTGGCCAAAAAGAGATGAGTGACCTTTGGAAGAATTTGCAAATCCTTTCTCGCTCCAAGACCATTCTTTTCTGCCATAAAATCTGCAGGACTTTTCTTGTGAGCCGCATTTAATTCAACTTGGTATGTGCATTGTCATGTTTAACGTGCCACGAGCAACTCTTTGCAATCACCAATTCCCCTTTGGTGAGTCTCCATTTTTTATTGCAAAGTAGTTCTAGATCCATTTGGTCCAAGCAATTCCCGAGATCAAAGTTTATCCGAAAACAGGACGTGGCGCACATCTTCAACAAAAGTGCATCAAAACATTTGTTATGTTTAAGCAAAGGTGTCGATCCCCGCATCTGTTGAGTAATTGTGTTACCCATTTCACATTGCCATACTCACAGGCTACATATCTGCAAAAAGAGCTCTTACCGGTGTGCAGGATAGTGGCTACTGTGTCGAATACCATCCGACTCTATACCCTGCAAGGGCATGCCATTTACTTCTTCCTCATTTATGCGGGAAGAAACAACATCGTCATTATTTTGCACCATGCAGTTGTGTTGTCATACATTCTTCTTGCAGTGCTTTCCCCCTTTGCCCCTTTTTTAGATTTGGACAATCTCTTTTGGAATTGTCTGGTTGATAGACAATTGTAGTCCATTTTGGACTTCGATTTTGATAGGACCTTGGACTTTCCACGAGCTCCGGATATCTACATAGTTATTGAGCTCCTTCTTGGTAAATTCTGCCTCTACTTTAGTGATGGAGCCGAACCTCGTGTCCGGATTTCAGCCTTTTCTCATCTTCTCATTAAGCAAAAGGGCTGATGTGACATCCTCAAACTCAATAGAGTCTACCATTGTAAAATGGTTGTTGCTAAAGTACGTAGGAAGATGGCACCAAGCAGTTTAGGAGCACTATGACTTTATCTTCATCCTCGATATTTACTCCGAGGTTGCGGTTTGCTAGCTGCGTGAATTAGTCCATTAAGTACATTTAAATGAGACAAAAAATGTGTTTACCTTCACGCCTATGCAGCGCATATAACTGCTTATTTAGGTACAATTTATTGTCAGCGTTTTGGACATGTATCGATTTTCTAATTGTCCAAATGCCACATGCACTCTCTTCATCGATGATGTTATTAACTACACTCATCTGTTAAGTGCAATCTGATAGCACTTAGAAGCCTTTCATGCCATTTCTTCCCATCCTCAAGTTTCATGGATCGGGACTTTTTGGATTTCGCTAGTGCCTTGTGCAAAAAACCCGTTGGATGAGCAAGTCTTTCATCCTTCTCTGCCACGTTGAGAAACGCTATCAACGTTGAATTTTGCTACCTCGTACTTTTACGTCAGACATTTTTTTTATGGTATAGTAAATAAATGCAAAAAATATTTCTGTAAATGAGCCGCAAGAACCGTGCTTGATACCAATTTTGGAAGAAATCCGTAACAGAGAAATAATATGTGAGTAATAAAGGCAACAAATGCGGAACAAAACAATACGGTTAATCAAGAGAATAACAAGAGAAATAATGACACCACGGATTTACGTGGAAACCCGCCTAAATAAGGGAAAAACCACGACCCGAGAGGAGAGCAACGAATATCACTATAGTAAGGATGTTACACTAGTGTGTCTGAGTAAACTCCAAAGACCACTACACATTCAAAGAAATAACTCTTTTTTTGATTTTTTCCACCTCTACTACAATATCGCTCACACTCTCTATTTTTCCCACACATTATTTTCATCATGTGATGCCTCACTCTCTCTTTCTACTGCTTTTGAATTATTTTTTGTGACGTAGAATGAAGGAATGTACTCCCTTTATAGAGACCAAATACACACCTCAAATGTGCTTCGAAGAAAAACACTTTTTTTCTTCTTCATGTACCAAACTTCTCTCCAAACTTGAAATTGGCACAAAACAAGTTTTCTTCTTTATAGACTTACAACTTTGTGTGTGTATGTGGTTGAAATTGGCACAAAGTTATTCAAAGTTTGGTACATGGGGATTGACCTCACACCAAACATATACATTGCACAAGTATTTTTTGGTACATTCCTTTTTGTTTGTAATAATAATAGATTTTGATATACATAGAGATAAATAAAATATTTACTAGGGACAGTAAACTTATTTTTGCAAAAATGTTAAAAATCTCAAATTTTAGATTTATGTGCATTTAATTCATTTAATTACTTCAATAATGTTTCAAATCTAGATATTGCATAAGTACTATTTTTTGGTACAATGCTCTTTATTCATATAAAATATTCCAATTTTGTTAACTTAATTAATGATGTATATGCCTCCAACTTGTAATCATGTCTTAATTCGTCATTTGGACCTTTATTTGTATGTACTTAAACATGCTCTGCAACCTCACTATTTAATCTAACATTATATGAATTTAACATATTTTAAATAATACAAATAATGTATCTAGACGTATCTTTGATGTATTTTAGTACATTAAAATTTTGCTTAATTTTTAATATTATAAATTAACATGTATATAATAATTAACATTTAAACTAGTGAAATATTTGTAAGTTACCCAACAAAGACATTTGGGTCAACTTGCGTTAGTCCAACTAAATAATTATAGGCAGGTAAATTTTGGATCTAAAGGAGCAAGTCAATGTTGATAATGACTAGGGAGGACAATTGTGCGACACGGATGAGGATGAGGGTTGGGTGTGGGGGTTAGGTCTATGCGGGCAGATGGGATGTGGGGCGGATTGAAGTCAGTATTTTTATAACTAAACGCGGGGCGGGGGCTGGTTGTAGGTATATCTGATTTTTTATTGGTTTAAACTTAAATGTCATTTTTTACATGTTACAAGACTGATAGAGCATTATTTATTGACATTATTTCTTTAAAACTACTAAAATATTCAACATAGTAAATGAAAATGGTTCGACAAAAAGTAATTAAATTTCTTACCTGTTTTCCCATTGATCTCTAAAAAATAAAATTTAAAACGACTATTCTATTAAATTAATACAACTAAACGAAAAAAAAATATTTTTATGAATTTTATTTTTAATTAGTATCATATTTAACTAGAAAAGTATATTAAAAATGTATGTGGGGCGGGTTCATGTGGATTGAGTCTATGCGGGGTGGGGTGGGACAGGGGGTGGTTGAAAATGAAAAAAGAAGTTATGGGTGGGGGGGGGGGGGCGGGGGGGGTGGCGGCATATTAAAAAATTTTCCCGCATCGCCCCATTGTCATCCCTAATAAATGACAAATTTACTTGGCATTAATTTTATTTATTTTGTGGGGGTTTTATATTTATAGGATATAAAAAAATATATTTTTGCACGTTAGATCTGTTAATGTTATGTAAAATTTAGTTAAGTGAATTTATTGATACAAAATAAAATTCGATGACTTTACTGAATAAATTTCTAAAATTGAGTGATCTTTTAAGATATTAATCCTATCAAAATAACACAAACATATATAGTATTGATCTTTTTCCTTTTTTTATAACTTCCATTCTTTTGGAATGAAGAAACCGCTGAAGGTGATGCCGACAAGGGCTTCAAGTTAAGCTCCTTGATAGGGTAGAGAATGTCTTAGAACTTTATATATCATTCGTCATGGGTCTTGACTATAAGTATAATCTTGATCACTTATGTCATACAATAAAAACAAAAAAAATTCAGTGACACATGGACGAATCAGTTTTGGCTTGTAATTAGAAATGAACAATACCTACTATCCAATTATGGATGTACATGATCAAGTTGGTTCAAGTTTTTAAAATGTCATACAAAGTATTTGTGTTGGATTTTAACATTTATAAATCAACTCAAACTAATAAAACTCAAGTGTTCATGTTTTCTCTTATATTTCTAATAAAATATTTATAACATCTCACAATTTGAAATAGCTAGGAAGAAACTAAAAGCTGGAAATAGTTATTTTTAAAAGAATTAAAATCTGGAAAATTTTAGTTAGGAAAAAAATGTGAGTTTTTGATCAACATCAAACAGCCATAACTTCTAGCTCAGGATGATTTAGGAGAAATTCCAAATATAATAGGAAGTCTCTTGGAACGGTCTGTCCAACGCCGCCGAGTTTGCACAATTCCGAGTTTGTATGAGTAAGTTATGCCCTCCGGAAGATTGTTGTTTGTTTAAGGAAACTCAATCCGAATTTTGAAGGGTAATTTATTCTTTTCCTTACCTAATTATTCTAATTCCTTTTTAGGAATTTAATTGGGGTAAAGTTAGATTTTACTTAGTTTTAGAAAAGTGAATTTCACACTAGGCTTGGAGAAAAGAAAAAAGAGGAGAAAGGAAAAGAACATTTAAGATTCGTTAAAGATTCGACGAGATTAGCTTGTCAATCTCGTCGGCGGTAATCCCTACAAAGGTATGTGAGATCACATAGCCTTAGATCTATTCACCCACACACCAATCATGTTTAATTAAGTGATATTTGTTCTAAAATAGTTAGACATTGATGTTCTTGAGTTGTTTTTAGTTCTTGAAGTTACAGATGATTGATGAGTTTTCTTGAGGCGTTTCAGCGATGTTAAGGGTAGCTTCGAGTAAGATTCTAGTGTACATGCTTTGGGTATATGCATCTAAGAAAGTATTGAGAAAACTAATCGATTTAAAAAAAATTTAAGGATCAGAAAACGATTTGAAAAGTTCGTCAGACATACCAGTTACACCAGAGGGTCTAGGGCGACGAGCCTGTAGTGCGTCCATATGGATTTTCAGAAAATTTGGTCCTGGCGCGGCGCGCCCCGTACGTGCTCGGATCGGCGTGTTTCACCCAACTTTCGTCATTCAATGTGTTTAAGCCTTTCTAAATTATATTAACACTTCTTAGTGATTCTAACTACTCTAATTGTATTCTAAACATCTAGAAATCCTGCTGAAATATGAATTTCAACCTTAAATCCACAACTTCAAATTCATGGAACGCAAACAACAAAGTCTACGCAGTTCTTATAGTGTTTTCAAGAAGTCCTTTGGAAATGCTTTTAACTTTGTTTTAAGACTTAAAGTTCAAGATGAGTAAAGATTAAAAGAGTAAAGTTTGAAGTTCATTTTATCAAAGAAGTATACGGGGACTATGTATTCCTAAAAAGTTTAAAATGTTTTCAAATGTAAATAAGAACGGAAACTAAGATTTCCAAAGAGCCTCTGAGCTATTTTTCATAAAAGAGTGCTCTTTCTAAATGAAGAAATAGAGGAAACTTTAATTCCCAAGTTGTCCTTTGAGATAAAATTTGAGTAATTATCTCAAACCACATAAAGATGTTATGTTTCTAAACATAAAAAGCAAGTATAGTAAAGAATAGTGTTGAGAATCGATCTAACGACCAAGGAAGCACCCTATAGACGTAACACAATGTTCTCGACCTTTAAGAGGTCTTATACAAGCCCTAAGTATTCATTCATCACATAAGCATTATCAAAAAAGGAAAATTTTAAAACTTTAAGATAAAAAATCGAAATCATTTCACAAATCGCTAACAAAAGTCTTTCTAACTCTTTATCTCAAACCATCTAACTTGACGTGAATAATACTCTTTAGGACACAGCCCGTACAAAGTCATAAAACATTCAAGTAAATGACATAAAGTTAAGAGGATGTTGTCCTCGACTATGAGCACTCACCAAAATCTTCAATTTTCTAAATCCTTGAAACTCTAGCCTTCATTAGAAACTCAAAGCTCCAACCCTAGATTTGACTATAATGTAGGAAATATCTGTTAGTACAAAAGAGTACTTCGTATGAAAGCTAACATAGCATCATAAGAGCATCCCAAATGATTAGTCAACATAAGACACAAGCGTAAGAGACAACAACAACATATCATAAGCATGAATCTCCAATATAAGCATCATATTATACAAGTCAACCTAAGACAAAGTCAATGAGCACAAGAGATAAGACATGATCAAATCATCATAATTGACCCTTGTTCATCAACCTTAATCGCACCATTCTCAAGTAACCTCAAAAGCATACAAGTGCAAAGCAAGAATAGCATACAATAATACTACCATAGTCATGTACCCCTTTTCAGTTATATTAATCATTTTCTACTTACATGTTAAACTCTAAAGCTTCTCTATGTCACAAGGGTACCATACTTCTAAGAAACCTCAAAACATACTTGTGAAATGCATGAAAGATATCTCATACTACCCTTCATACTAAGCATATTCTTAGATTCATCCCTGTCATATTTACCCTCCTTTGGCCTCATGTATTAACTTATCTCTCTTAACTAAGGAATCTCTCTCCTCTAGTAAACTATAACTAGAAAAGGAATCTATTGTCCAATCCTACCTCAAGTTCCCTCTTTATTGACCCTAAGTCATACTTTGTGCTATGCACTCATAGCATCCCATAATACTAATCATGCTAAGTATTACTTTTAGGTCCTCTTACTATTACTTCTTAGTTTTGAACCTAGTTAATCTCTTTAACATTAAAACCCTGTGAGGTACTCTATCTCAAGAACATCTCAAATCATTATTAGGTTGAACCTTAAGAGTTGCTTCATTAAGTATGTCTATGTTTCGTATTCACATGGAGCCTATGAGATACTTCTTATAGTATGTCTTAATCCACCTGTAATCATTAACACAATGAGATACCACCTTGGGTATGTCTTAGTTCATCAATATATTTTGAACCCTATGAGTTACTTCATTTAGTAAGCCTTCGTTCAATATGACTTTGACCCTATGAGATGATTCTTGAGCATTTCTTAGTCCTTAGGATATGGACATCTCTACTAGGAAGCCTTTACTCAACTATGTGAAGGATTCCATCTCATGAGACCTAACTTTGGGAAAACCCACACTCTACTATGTAAGAGTCCCCTCTTAAACATGGATAATTTAACACAATTCGTCCTAGCAAAGCTTGAAAGTTGATGTTCTTGACATAAATTCTTCAATTTAAATGTTGTTCTTGAATTGGGTTGAATTGTGGACTTCTAAGAACATTACGTTGTGTTTTAGAGTTATTTTGAGTTAGGTTCTTGAGTACTTATGTTTGGTATCATAATCTAAATTGAATTTGAGAACAATAGTCGAATTCAGGCGAATTGGGGATGGAAAACGAAGAAGAAAAAGTCGATGCGGACTTGTTCCTTAAGTGAACAAAAGTTGATGCGGATCGCAGACAAGACCTGGACTCGTATGTCTCAAAATTAAGTTTCACGAATAATTATTTAGGAGCATCTCTGCATCGCGGACTTGTTCCAAGACGGAGATTTAATAACTTTTCTCAAAGATCAATTAAGATTCAATTTAAGTATGAGTTAAGATCAAAATCAAGAATCAAATCATGTGAAGTTCATCAAAGTGTTCAAGCTCTTTTACAAATGTTGTAACTTTGTTTTAAGACTATAAGTTTCAAGTTAAGCTAAGAGTAAAGAGTGTTGAGTTCATTTAATTTCTCAAAATCTATTGGGAACTAAGTATTCCCAAGGAATTTATGAACGTTCACATTTAAGATAGAGGAAACTGAGATTTTTGAAAGAGTTATGAGTAAGAAAAGGAAACATCGATTCCAAGAGAGCTTTTAAGCTAGTGTTGAGTAAATACCCCAATCCAAAGAAAGAAGTTGCTTTTAAAACATACGAGCTAAGTATATTTTTGGGAGCCGTATTGAGTACCGATACGAGAATGTGAGTTCATGTAACTCAAGTCTCCGTAAAACATGTAGTCATCATGAATTTAAAAGATCATACGTTTTAGATGATCACTGAAGTTAAGCTAGTTGATCCACTACGTTAAGTAAGGTCCTACTACGATGCCAACACGGTATAGGGAAAAAAACTTTTGGGGTGTTTTCCTACGGCAACATGAGGTAAACATTGTACCAGCGCTAGTCTCATACTGATGATGTTAGTTAGACGAGGCTAGAGAATCTCCCAACAAAAGTTATAACTTTAAATGATTTAAAGTTAGTTGGTTATGTTCTTGATCTTTAAAAAAATAAATAGTTGTGAGGTGCTTTTTATAGGGTTGTAATATATATTAGATATATATATATATATATAGATATATAATATATATATAGATATTAATATATTTATAATTATTAGATAGATAGATAGAGAGTAGAGAGATTAGATTAGATAGATAGATATCAATGTTTTTACTATCTATATGGTTGAGTATCCATAAGTCAAAGAACCAAAAAAGTGTGTTTTTAATATCTCTTTTTGATCCTACTTTTCTTATCATTCCAACTCGCATACCCGTACATTCAATGTATTGATGCCAATTGACCTACATCATATTATGATGCACACAAATGTAACCAAGATAACCATCCAGCGCCTCATTTATCTAGCTTGACCACTCAAAGTCTGTTGGTAATGTCACGACCCAAAACGTGTCGCGAGTGGCACCCACACTTATCCTACTATGTGAGCGAACCAACCAATCTAAACCCCAATAGTTCAACCATAAATAAAATAAAATAATGCGGAAAGACTTAGATCATTTGACGAAATCAATAAATAACTTCTAAAATTTAATCTTATTCATCCACAAAATATGGGAGGCATCCCCACAAGACATCCTATCCTTCAAATTACTAATCTAAGAGTATCTAGAAGCTAAAATAAGTTAAAAAATCTAGTCCCATGCCAGAATTTCAGGCATCAAGAATGAAGGAAGATGATCCAACAAAGCTAGAAGCATTAGCTCACCCTGAGATCCAACGGTGAGAGACTGGGCTAGAGTTGCGGCTTGAGTTGAAGAAGATGGTACGTTGCTGCCACATCCACCAAATAACAAGAAAAACAATTACAAGTAGGGGTCAGTACAAAACAACGAGTAGTACCTGAGTAGGCTATCAGCGCCAACAACTCAAATAGAAGCAAATAGATTTCAGATATATAATAAAATAACTAAGTCTTAAAGGTGATAGAAAACAAGTATAAAAAATTTATAACATCACCAACAACATCCAATAAGGACTCCGGATCCGATCTTTCTCCTCTACATACTCTCTTGGGGGAAACATTTCATTTGGATTGAGCTATTATGAACATAATTGTAAGATTCATATATTTATTCACTCTCGTGTCGGCCGTGACCACCTCGCCCCCTAATACTATCCTGTGTGGAACGGACACTCGATCCATATACTATCCTGGTGCCGGCAAAGTGGACACGCGATCCATATACGATCATGGTTTCGGAAAGCCACAGGACACTCCGATCCATTAATATCCTGGTGCTGGTGGAATGTGAAACCCTATCCTATATCTATCCTGTGTCGGAACGTGACACTCAATCCATAATACTTTTTTCCCCCCTGGCTGCAGAAAGTGACACCCGATCCCCATTATAATATCTGGTGTCGGACGTGACACCCCGAATTTTCCATATACTATATTTGTGCCGGAACGTGACACCCGATCCATATACTATCCATTGTGTCGGAACGCATGACCTCGATCCATATTTTACCTATCCTCGGTGCCGGAACGTGACACTCCGATCCATATACATCTGGGCCCGGCAACGTGACACTCGATCCTCTAATCTTCATACTTAGTTCATCCAGCTTCTTTTTACCAAGGCATGCATCATTAACAAAGAAATTTAGATTTTAAGATTCAACGCCCCCTCTCATGCTAGTTTAATCACAAATTAGATTAAACATCATGCATACACCAATTAAGCATATTAGAATGGTGTACAATACTACCCAAATACAATTCATTCGCTATTAAGAGTTTACTATGAAATATCCATAAACCATAACCTACCTCCACCGAAAGAATCGCGATCACAAGCTATCTATACCAACAGAGCTCAGCGTTCTTCCTCCTCCCGATCGATGTTTCCCCTCTCTTGTTCTTTCTATTTTTTATTCCAACCCCTTTTGCTGTTACCCTAATTAACATATAATTAAGTAAAAAGATGTGATAAAAAATACCCACTAATTGTTTCAAGGTTCTCCTTTTACCCCCAAGTACTAAATTATTAACATTTAAACCACAACTTTAGAATTATAAGCAGCGAAGAGTCACAACAACGCACGTTTAAAATATTGACAGAAATCCGACCCAGTCAGGGGTCACACAGCCTGTGACGGCCCGTCTGCCGGCCGACGGCTCAGGTACTGCTGCTTCCGCTCACAAAGTACAGAGATCCAATTCATTAAAGAGTCTGGGCCGGCCGTCGCCTGAGACGGTCCGTCCTGCCACCCGTTGGACGTCAGAGAGTCGATCTCAGTAGCCCAATTTCTAATTTCTAAAGTGTTTTGGAACGAGACCCCCTCGACGGTTCGTCGGCTATGACGGTCCGTCGGGGATCGTTCGACTCAGCAGTAGTTTTTCCAGAATAAAATTCTGCCTGCTCAAAAGATAAAATGTCGGTTACAATAGATACCAATTTACCCATCGTTCGTTCTCGAACGATCATAAGAAGAAAAACAAGGGCAAAAGGAAGTACCTTGATTTGTAAATAGGTGTGGAGATTTCTTTGCATATCAAACCTATTCTCCCAGTGGATCTCAACTGGTCGATTCTTCATGGAACTTATGGATGCAATCTCCCTGATTCTCAACTTGAGAATTTCTCTATCTAGAATGGCAACGGGCTCCTCCTCAATAAGCAAAATTTTATACAAGAAGAAATGAATCAACGAATATGTACGGTTATCCCCATGGTATCTTGTCAGCATAGACAAATTGAAATACGAATCACTCCTGAAACAGCCCTGGGGGAAAGGCTAATTCATTAGCAACCTCCCCTACTCGCTTAAGTAACTTCAATGGTTTCCAATATACCCTTGGGGTAGTTACCTCTTTTACAAAACGAATCACACCTTTTATGCGGCGAAACGCTTCAGCAAGACTTCGCTCATCCCTCCCATGAACTCCAAGTCCCTAAAGCTTTCGCATCTTCATATTCCTTTTGCCTACTTGAGCCGATTCTTAAAATTTTCTTGAAGTTAGATTTAACCTTTCTCTAATGAACCCTAAAAGGTCAGTACCAGGTCTAACATCGAATGCATCCAAACCAAACCAATGGGAGCCTACATCCCCCTCCCATACCATGCTTCGAAGGGAGAGGCCATTCAATACTTGAGTGATAGCTAGTATGGTATGAAAACTCCGCTAAGGGTAAGGAAGTTATACCAATAATGTACACCGAATTCTAGCACACATGCTACGAAACATATATTACAATACCGAAGCGTCTCGCTCAGACTGCATCGTCTGAGGGTGAAATGAAATGCAGAGTAACTAAGGCCAACTCAGTACCTAAATTCGCATGCAATGGTTTCAAACTTAAAAGTAAAACGCGTACCTCGTATTTTATTATTGATGGACTAGTGGAACTCATGCATTCGAACCATCTCTGGGATATAAATTTGGCTAAACTTATCTCGTGTAAGTCAACTTGACCGGAATGCTGTGAGCAGACTTCGTTAATCTGTTACCACAATTACCCAATAGAATCAAACTTGCCCAATTCTTGAAGAAACAAACACGAAGTCCATTGCAATGCTCTCCCACTCCATTCAGGAAATGGGATTCTCTGAGTGTTCCTCCGGGCCTCTGGGTCATATTTACTTGCTTACAATTTGGACATTTTGGCAACAAAATCAACAATGTCGAGCTTCATTCTACTCCACCAAAATGTTTTGCTTTAGTTCACGGTACATCTTGGTTGCACCGGATGTATAAAATATCTGGAAACTCATGAGCCTATTAGAAATAGTGTGATAAATCTGTCAACACGGGGCACGACCCTTCCCTTAATTCTCAAAACACTTCTCATCCATTACGCTCTTTAGGCCTCTCCTCGCAACAACATATCCCCGAATTTGGCTTAGTTTCTCCTCATCAAACTGTTTTCCCTGATCTGGTCAGAAAAGAAGATCGCCTCCACACGGGCCAACAACCTCCCTTCTCATTCTGTAACTTCTAAACCTCATAAGAGTCATTAGCCAGGGCTGTGAACCTCCTAGCAATTGCGTTCTAAGAACACTTGTAAGTGGGCTTAAACTACCCTGCTCACTGCTTTTTATTAAGGCGTTTGCCCCAAACATGCCTTCCTGGGTGCTAAGATGGTACCNTCTCTATTTTTCCTTCCACACATGATAGTTTTCATCTTGATGGCCTCATCTTCTTCTCTCCTTTTGTAATTCCTTTTTTGGTGTACTTAGAAGAAAATTGCCTCCCTTTTATATAGAACAAATACACTACCAGCCAAATGTGCTGAAGAAAACAATTTTTTTTCTTCCGTCATACTAACCAACTTCTACCAAAATTTGAAATTGGCACAAACAAGTTTTTCTTCGTAGAGATTGCCACTCTACAAACTTGAAATGGCCAAATTTATTCAAGTGGGGTACATGTGGTTGACTCACACCAAAGCATCGACATTCCTATTTTTTTGGTAATTCCTTTTTGTTTTGTAATAATAATCGATTTTGTTACATAGAATAATAAATATTACTATGGACAGTAAACTATTTTTGCAAAAATTAAAAATCTCAAATTCGATTTTATTTCATTTAATATTCATTTAATTACTTCAATAATGTGTCAAATCTTAGAATATTGCATAAGTGCTATTTTTGGTACAATGCTTCTTTATCATATAAACTATTCCACTTTTGTTACTTAATTATGATTTCTATGCCCTCCAACTTGGATCATGTCTTTTTCGTCATTTGTGTGACCTTTATTTGTATGTACTAAACCTGCCTCTGCAACGTCACTATTTTCATCTAACATTATATAATTTCACATCTTTTAAAATATACAACTATGTAATCGATACGTATCTTTGATGTCTTTTAGTACAGTAAAGTTGCTTAATTTTAATCTTATACTTAACATGTATAGTAATAATTAACCTTTAAACAGTTGCAATATTTGTAATTACCCACCAAAGACATTTGTTCAACTTGCTTGTATTCCCCTAAATAATTATAGTCCGGTAAAGTTTGGATCTAAAGGAGCAAGTCATGTTGAAATGACTCGGGGGACAATTTTGGCGACACGTATAGGATAGGTTTGGGTTGTGTGGGTTATTTTATGCGTCAATATTGGGATTTGGGCGGATTGCAGTCATATTTTTATACACAACACGCGTGGCGGGGCTGGTTTAGGTATAATCTGATTTTTTATTGTTTTAAACTTAAAGGGCATTTTTTACAATGTTACAAAGACTGATAAGCCTGATTTATTGACATTATTTTCTTTAAAACTACTAAACTATTCACCATAGTAATGAAACTGGGTCGACAAAAAGTACTTCAATTCTTACCATGTTTTCTCCCATTTATCTCTAAAAAATAAAATTTAAATGACGACTATTCTCATAAATTAATACCACTCAAACTAAAAAAAAATATTTTTATGAAATTTTTAGTTTTTATTGTAATCATATTAACTAGAAAAGTATATAAAAGTATGTGTGGGCGGGTTCATGTGATTGATGTCTATGCGGGGTGGGTGGGACCAAAGGTGGTGTTTGAAAATGAAAAAAGAAGTTAGTTTGCGGGGGGGGTGTTGGGGCAAATTTCAACAATTTCCCGCCATCGCCCCATTTTCATCCCTAATAAATGACAAATTTCTGGGCAATTAATTTTATTTATTTTGTGTGGTTTTTATATTATAGGATATAAAAAAAATATATTTTTTGCTGCACGTTAAGATCTGTTAATGTTGATGTAAAAAATTTAGTTAAGTGACTTTATTGATACAAAAATAAAATATCTATTACTTGTATACGACTAATGTTAAAATGAGTTATCTTTTAAGACTATAATCCTACACAATCACAGAAAAAACAAAATTAGGTATGACTTTTCCTTTTTTATAACTTCCATTCTTTTGGAATGAAATAACCGCTGAAGGGTGATTCCGACAAGGGTGCTCAAGTTAAGCTCCTTGATAGGTAGAGAATGTTGCGTTAGAACTTTAGGTATCATCTCATTGTCTTCGAGTACTATAAAGTATATCTTGATCACTTATTCATACAATAAAAACAAAAAAATTCAGTGCAGCCTGACGATCATTTTGGCTTGTATTAGAAATGAAACAATCTACTAAATCCATTATGGATGTACATGATCAAGTTGTCAGTTTTTAAATTCATACCAATATTTGTGTTGGATTTAACATTTTATAAATCAACTCAACTAAAAAAACCTCAAGTGTTCATAGTTTGTATCTTATATTCTAATAAAATATTATAACATCTCAAATTTGAAATAGCTAGAAAACCTAAAAGCTGGAAATAGTTATTTTTAAAAAGAATTAAAATCCTGGAGAAATATTTTATTGGAAAAAAACATGTGAGTTTTTTGATCAACACAACACCGTCCATAACTTCTACTCAGGATGATTTAGGAGAATTCCAATTATGGAAGTCCTTGGAACGGTCTTCCAACGCCGCCGAGTTTGCACATTCCCGAGTTTGTATGAGTAAGTTATGCCCTCCTAAGATTGTTGTTTGTTTAAGAAACTCAATCCGAATTTTGAAGGGTATTTATTCTTTTCCTTACCTAATTATTCTAATTCCTTTTTAGGATTTATTGGGGTAAGTTGATTTTACTTAGTTTTTAGAAAAGTGAATTTCACACTAGGCTTGGATAAAAGAAAAAGAGGAGAAAGGAAAAACATTTAAGTTCGTTAAGATTCGACGAGAATTAGCTTGTCATCTCGTCGGCGGTAATCCTACAAGGTATTGAGATCACATAGCCTTAGATCTATTCACCCACACACCAATCATGTTTAATTAAGTGATATTTGTTCTAAATGTTAGACATTGGATGTTCTTGAGTTGTTTTTTTTTAGTTCTTGAAGTTACAGATGATTGATGAGTTTTTCTTGAGGCGTTTCAACGCGATTTAAGGGTAGCTTCGAGTAAGATTCTAGTGTACATGCTTTGGGTATTGCCATCTAAGAAAGTATTGAGAAAACTAATCGATTTAAAAAAAATTTAAGGATCCATAAAACGATTTGAAAAGTTCGTCAGACATACCGTTACACCCAGAGTGTCTCGTTAGCGACATGCCTGTAGTGCTTCATATGGATTTTCAAAAATTTGGTCTCTGCGCGGCGCGCCCCGTACGTGCTCGGATCGGCGTGTTTCAACCCACTTTCTTCATTCAATTGTTTAAGCCTTTTCTAAATTATATTACACTTCTTAGTGATTCTAACTACTCTAATTGTATCTAACATCTAGAAAACCTGCTGAAATATGAATTTCAACCTTAAATCCACAACTTCAAATTCATGGAACCAAACAACAACAATGTCTAAAACGCAAGTTCTTATAGTGTTTTCAAGAAGTCCTTGGAAATGCTTTTAACTTTGTTTTAAACTTAAAGTTGCAAGATGATAAAGATTAAAAGAGTAAAGTTTGAAGTTCATTTTATCAAGAAGTATACGGGACTAATGTATTCCTAAAAAGTTTAAAATGTTTCAATGTAAATAAGAACGGAAACTAACATTTCCAAAGAGCCTCTGCTATTTTTCATAAAGAGTGCTCTTTCTAAATGAAGAAATAGGAAACTTTAATTCCCAATTTTTCCTTTGAGATAAATTTGAGTAATTATCTCAAACCACATAAAGATGTTATGTTTCTAACATAAAAGCAAGTATATAGTAAAGAATAGTGTTGAGAATCGATCTAACACCAAGGAAGCACCCTTAAGACGTAACACAATGTTCTCAGCCTTTAAGGAGGTCTTATACAAGCCTAATTATCATTCATCACATAAGCATTATCAAAAAAGGAAAATTTTAAAACTTTAGATAAAAAATCGAAATCATTTCACAAATCGCTAACAAAGTCTTCTAACTCTTATCTCAAACCATCTAACTTGACGTGAATAATACTCTTTAGGACACAGCCCGTACAAGTCATAACCATTCAAGTAAATGACATAAAGTTAAAGGATGTTGTCCTCGACTAGAGGCACTCACCAAATCTTCAATTTTCTAAATCCTTGAAACTCTAGCCTTCATTAGAAACTCAAAGCTCCAACCCTAGATTTGACTAATTAAGGAAATATCTGTTAGTACAAAGAGTACTTCGTATGAAAGCTAACATAGCATCATAAGACATCCCAAATGATTAGTCAACTAAGACCAAGCGTAGAGACAACACCAATATCATAAGCATGAATCTCCACTATAAGCATCATATTATACAAGTCAACCTAAGACAAAGTCAATGAGCACAAGAGATAAGACATGATCAAATCATCATAATTGACCCGTGTTCATCAACCTTAATCGCAACCATTCTCAAGTACCTCAAAAGCATACAAGTGCAAAGCAGAATAGCATACAATAATACACCATAGTCATGTACCCCTTTTCAGTTATATTAACATTTTCTACTTACATGTTAAACTCTAACTTCTCTATGTCACAAGGGTACCATACTTCTAAGAAACCTCAAACATCTTGTGGAATGCATAAAGATATCTCATACTACCCTCATACTAAGCTATCTTGATTCATCCCTTCATATTTACCCTCCTTTGGCCTCATGTATTAACTTATCTCTCTTAACTAAGGAATCTCTCTCCTCTAGTAAACTATAACTAGAAAAGATCTATTGTCCAATCCTAACTCAGTTCCCCTGTTTATTGACCCTAAGTCATCCTTTGTGCTATGCACTCATAGCAGTTCCCATAATACTAATCATGGCTAAGTATTACTTTTAGGTCCCTCTTACTATTACTTCTTATTTTTGACCTAGTTTAATCTCTTAACATTAAAACCTGTGAGACTCTCTCTCAAGAACTCTCAAATCATTATTAGTTGAACCTTAAGAGTTGCTTCATTAAGTATGTCTATGTTTCGTATTCACATGAGCCTATGAGATACTTCTTATATATGTCCTTATCCACCTGTAATCATTAACACAATGAAGATACCACCTTGGGATGTCTTAGTTCATCATATATTTTGAACCCTATAGTTACTTCCTTTAGTAAAGCCTTCGTCAATATGACTTTGACCCTATTAGATGATTCTTGTAGCATTTCTTAGTCCTTAGATAGACATCTCTACTAGGAAGCCTTTACTCAACTATTGAAGGATTCCCTCTCATGAGACCTAACTTTGGGAAAACCCACACTCTACATTTAAGAGTCCCCTCTAAAACATGGATAATTTAACACAAATTCGTCCTAGCAAAGCTTGAAAGTTGATTTTCTTGACATAAATTCTTCAATTAAATGTTGTTTCTTGAATGGGGTTGAATTGTGGACTTCTAAGAACATTACGTTGTGTTTTAAGAGTTATTTTGGATGTAGGTTCTGAGTACTTATGTTTGGTAATCATAATCTACATTGAATTGAGAACATAGTCGATTCAGCGAATTGGGGATGGAAAACACGAGAAAAGTTCGATGCGGACTTTTTTCCTTAAGTGAACAAATTGATTCGGATCGCAGACAAGACCTGGACTCGTATGTCTCAAAAATAAGATTCACTAATAATTATTAGGAGCATCTCTGCATCGCGGACTTGTTCCAAGACGAGATTTATAACTTTTCTCAAAGATCAATAATAGATTCAATTTAAGTATGAGTTTAAGATCACATCAGAATCCAATCATGTGAAGTTCATCAAGTGTTCAAGCGCTTTGACAAATGTTTGTAGACTTTTGTTTAAGACTATAAGTTGCAATTTAGCTAAGAGTAAGAGTGTTAGTTCATTTAATTTCTCAAAATCATTGGGAACTAGTATCCCAGAAATTTATGAACGTTCACATTTAAGATAGAGGAAACTGAGATTTTTTGAAAGAGTTATGATAAGAAAAGGAAACATCGTTCCAAGAGAGCTTTTAAAGCTAGTGTTGAGTAAATACACCCCAATCCAAAGAAAGAAGTTGTTTTAAACATACGAGCTAAGAATATTTTTTGGAGCCGTATTGAGTACCGATACTGATATGTGAGTTCATGTAACTCCAGTCCCGTAAACATGTAAGTCATCATGAATTTAAAAGATCATACGTTTAGATGATCACTGAAGTTAAGCTAGTTGATCCACTACGTTAAGTAAGGTCCTACTACGATGACAAAGGTATAGGATGGTCCTCGGCAACATGAGGTAAAACATTGTACCATCGCTTAGTCTCATACTGATGATTGTTAGTTAGAGAATCTCACACAAAAGTTATATATAAAACTTTAAATGAATTAAAGTTAATTTGTTATTTCTTTACTTTAAAAAAATTAAATTGTTTTTGAGTTGTGCTTTATTAGTTCGTATATATATAGATATATATATATAATATATATATATATAATATATATAATTATATATATATATATCAGTATATATATATATATATATATATATTTATATATATATATATAGATAGATAGATAGATCTATAGATAGATATGATAATACTTGTTTCTACTACTTTATAGTTGCAGTTGAGTATCCAATTTCGAAGAACAAAGTAGTGTTTTTCTTTTCATAATCTCTTTTTAATCCTACTTTTCTATTATCATCCAACTCGCATACCCGTACATTCAATGTATTGTGCCAATTGGCCTACATCATATTATTGATTCACACAAATGTAACGCAAGAGAACCATCCAGCGCCTCATTGATCTGCTGCGTGACCACTCAAAGTCTGTTGGTAATGTCGCGACGCCAAAACGTGTCGCGAGTGGCACCCACTTATCCTACTATTGGAGCGAACCAACCAATCTAAACCCAATAGTGTTCAACACATAATACAAAATATATGCGGAAGACTTAGAATCATTGACGAAAATCAATTAAATAACTTCTAAAATTTAATACTTATCATCCCCAAAAATCTGAAGGCATCACCACAAGAACATTTCCTCATACTAATCTAAGAGTATCTAAGAAGCTAAAATAAGTAAAAATCTATTCCATGCCAGAATTCAAGGCATCAAGACTGAAGAAGAGATCAATCCAAGCTAGAAGCATTAGCTCACCCTGAGATCCAACGTGAATGAAGACTGGCTAGAGTTGCGGTTGAGTTGAAGACGATGGTAACTTTGCTGCACTCCACAAAAACAAAAAAAATTACAGTAGGGGGTCAGTACAAACACGAGTAGAGTAGGTATCATCGGCCAACTCAAATAGAAAGCATATATTTCAGATAATATCATAAATCAACTAATATTCTTAACAGGTGATAGCAAAAGAGTATAAAAATTTATAACATCACCAACCACATCCATGAGGCCTCAGTACTCCCTACCATACTCTCTTGGGAAACATGTTCTTGGATTGAGTATATTAACATACTTTAAGATTCATTATCTTTATCTCCTCTCGTGTCGGTACGTGACACTCCGCCCCACTACTACTATCGGCTTTGCGAACGTGACACTCCGTCCATATACTATCCTGGTGCCGGTGCGAACGTGACACCGATCCAATATACTATCCTGGTTTCGGAACGTGACACTCCGATCCATATACTATCCTGGTGCTGGAATGTACACCCTATCCATATACTATCCTGGTGTCGGAACGTGACACTCCGATCCTATACATTGGTGCCGGAACGTGACACCCGATCCATATACTATCCTGGTGTCGGAACGTGACACTCCGATCCTATAACTACTCTGTGTGCCGGAACGTGCACCCGATCCATATACTATCCTGGTGTCGGAACGGACACTCCGATCCTATACTATCCTGGTGCCGAAACGTGACACTCGCCATCCATATACTACACCTGGTGCCGGGAACGTGACACTCGTCCTCTAATCTCATTACTTTAGTTCATCAAGCTTCTTTTATACCAAGGCATCATCTAACAAAGTAAATTTAGGATTTAAGATTCAACAGCCTCATCATGCTATTTTCATCACAATTATATATAAACACAATCATGCATACACCAATTAAGCATTAGAATGGTTTTACAATACTACCCATACATATCATTCGCTATTAAGAGTTTACTATGAATAATCATAACCATAAACCCTACCTCCACCGAAGAATCGCGATCACAAGCTATCTTCCCAAAGCTGCGTTCTTCCTCTCCTCCCGATCGATCGTTTCTCCCTCTCTTTGTTCTTTCTATTTTTCTTATTCAAACCCCCTTTTTCTTTTACCTAATTACATATAATTAAGTTATAAAAATGATAAAATACCCCACTACTTGTTTCAAGGTTCTCCCTTTTAACACCCCCATATTACTAATTATTAACATTAAACCACTAACTTTTATATTATAACAGGAATAGTCCAAAACGCCCTTAAAAATATTTGACAGAATCCACCCAGTCAGGGTCACACAGCCTGTGACGGCCCGTCGTGCCTGCGCGGTCCGTCCTGCTGCTCCGTCACAAAGTACAGAGACTCCAATTCATTAAAGAGTCTGTGACGGCCCTTATGCCATAGCGGTCGTCCTGCCACCCCACCTTGTGACTTCAGAGAGTCGATCTCAGTACCCAATTTCTAAATTCTAAGTGTTTTGGAACGAGACCCCTCGACGTTCCGTCGTGCTTTGCGTACCTCGTGGATCTGTCGACCAGCCAGTTTTTCCAGAAATAAAATCTGCTGCTCAAAACGACTAAACATGTCGTTACAATATTTACCAATTTACCCATCGTTCGTCCTCGAACGATCATAAGAAGAAAAACAAGGGCAAAAGGAAGTACCTGAATTTGTAAATAGGTGTGGATATCTTTTCTTGCATATCAACCTCCTTCTCCCAAGTGGACTCTTCAACTTGGTCGTTCTTCATTGAACTTGATGGATGCAATCTCCCTTGATCTCAACTTGCGATTTTCTCTATCTAAATGGCAACAGGCTCCTCCTCATAAGTCAAATTTTCATCAAGAAGAACTGAATCCCACCGAATTATTAGTTTCCATCCCCATTGTATCTTTCAGCATAGACCCAATGAAATACCGAATCACTCCTGACAGCCCTGGGGGAAAAGTGCTAATTCATAAGCCACCTCCCCTACTCGCTTAAGTACTTCAAATGGTCCAATATACCTGGGCTTGCTTACCTCTTTTACCAACCGCATCACACCCAACCCCTTTTCATGGGCGAACCTTCAGCAAGCTCGCTCATCTCTCCATGAACTCCAAGTCCCTAAGCTTTCGATCTTCATACTCCTTTGGCCTACTTTGAGCCGCTAAAAAACTTTTCTTGAATAGATTTCACCCTTCTCTAATGATCCCACAAAAGGTCAGTACCCCAAGTCTAACCTCGAATGCATCAACACCACCAATGGAGACCTACATCTCCTCCCATACAATGCTTCGAAGGGAGCCATTTTCAATACTGATTGTGATAGCTTTATTGTATGAAAACTCCGCTAAGGGTAAGAAGTTATCCCATGACTACCGATTCTATCACACTGCACAAACATATCTTCCAATACCTGAATCGTTCGCATCAGACTGTCCATCGGTCTGAGGTGAATGCATTACTAAGGTCGCAACCTAGTACCTAATTCCGCATGCATTTTTTCCAAAACTAAAAGTAAACTGCGTACCCTATCTTATATGATGACAGTGGAACTCCATGCATCGAACAATCTCTGAGATATAAATTTTGGCTAACTTCTCTGCGGTGTAAGTCACCTTGACCGGAATGATGTGAGCAGACTTAGTTAATCTGTCCACAATTCCCAATAGAATCAAACCCTTTTTTTGCCCAATGTCTTTGAAGAACAACCACGAAGTCATTGCAATGCTCTCCCACTTCCATTCAGGAATGGGCCAATTCTCTAAGTGTTCCTCCGGGCCTCTGGTTTTCATACTTTAACTTGCTTACAATTTGGACATTTTGGCCAAACAAAATCAACAAATGTCGCGCTTCTTCTACTCCACCTAAAGTTTTTGCTTTAGGTCACGGTACTCTTGGTTGCACCAGGATGTATAAATATCTGGAACTATGAGCCTCTGTAAGAATAGTGTTGGATCAACATCAACAACGGGGCACAACATACCCTTCCCTTAATTCTCAAACAACACCTTCCTCATCATTATCGCTTCTTTAGCCTCTCCTCGCAACACACACATATCCCGAATTTGGCTTAGTTTCTCCTCATCAAACTGTTTTCCCTTGAATCTGTCAAGAAAAAGATCTCGCCTCCACACTGGCCACAATCCCCCTTCTCATTTACTTCTAACTGCATCCTGGGCCAACAATCCTCCCTTCTCAATTTACTTCTTAACCTCATAAAGTCCTTAGCCAGAGCTGAACCTCCTAGCCAATGGCGTCTAGAAACGTTGTAAGTGGTCTAAACTACCATGCTCCCTTGCTTTTCTACTTAAGGCGTCTGCCACAACATATCCTTTCCGGGGATTACCGAGGTAACATCATACTCCTTCGTAGTTCCATCCACCTCCTCTGTCTCAAATTCAAATCCTCTGAGTAAAGACATACTGATAGGCTACGATGATCCATAAGACTTCACACTTAACCGCCTAAGATAGTGTCTCCTTGCTTTAGAATACAAAACATTGCTGCAGCAATTTCTAAATCATGGGTCGGATAGTCACGTCATGCACCTTTAATTGGCCGCGAAGCATAAGCAATCACTTCTTCTCGTGTGCATTAGCCAGCACCCAACCAGAATAGGATGCATCACTAGGATGCATCACAGAAACAATGAAGTTTTTATGCTCTACTTGCAGGTAGGTAGGTGTACAGTAGTCACAAGGTCTTGAGTTTCTGAACTTTCCTCACATTCACCGACCATACAAATGGAACTTCTTCTTAGTCAATTCGTCTTTGGCGAGCAATAGAATAGAATCCCTTGACAAATCTCCATGTAGTCGCTGCTAAACCAACCAGTCTCCTAGTTCTGACACATTAGTAGGTCTTACCCAATTCTCCGGTTTCCAACTCTTAGAAGGTCCACCATCACTCCATCATATATAACCACCGTGCCCCAAGAAGGACACTGAATCTAGCCAAAACTTACACTTGGAGAATTTGGCATAAACTTTTCTCCCTTAATACTTCCACATGAAAAGGAATTCTTCTTTCTCAAATCTCGTATGTTCCTTCTTACTCTTGTAGTATTCATCAATAAATACGATCACACAAAGAGCAACTCTGCTTAAAAAATCCCGTTTCACCAAGCTCATGACAACTCAGTGGCATTCGTAAGGCCAAAAGACATTACTAAAACTCGTAATTCCCATACCTGGTCCGAAAAGGTCAGATCTTGTTTGCACACCGTTTCCCGGTATTGTTCAATTGATGTAAACCAATTTCAAATCAATTTGGAGCACAAGCACCTTTGTAACTGATCGAACAAATCATCAATGCGGGGAAGAGGGTACCTTTTTTCTTAACAGTTACTTTGTTCAATTGCCGGTAGTCTATGCACATCCTCAACTCCCATCCTTTTTCTTCCAAATAACACCGGAGGCCCCCCAAGGGGATGCATTGTTGCCTTGGTTCTAATAAACCGTTATCTTACAACTCTTGATGTTGTGCTTTAACTCCCTTAACCTCTGCTGGCAGCCATTCTATAAGGAGGGATGGAAATGGGGAGAGTACCCGTCTCCAGATCAATGCAAAGTCAATATCTCTATGGCGGTGGCATACCGCAGGAAGGTCGGCTGAAACACATCCAGACAACTCACGACTACCGACCGACTCAATTGAAGGTACTTGGGTAGTATCATCCCGGAGGTGTGCCAAGAAGCTAAGCACCTTTACTAACCATTCTCTTTGCACGAAGAGAGGAGATGATACGAACTGGAGTGAAAGTGTAGTCACCTCCCACACTAACGGATCGTGTCCGCAGCCTTGGCCAATGTTACAGTTTAAGCATTATCAATCTAAGATTGCCAAATTTGGAGAAAGCCAGTCCATACCAAGATTACTGAAATCAATCAATCATCAAGATCATCCAAATTACATGATAATGGCTCCCCACGGAATTTCAAGCAAGAACTATACACCTTTTCAACGATCACGACCTCACCCACCGAGTAGAAACACGAAAGCATGTCCAAGCACTTCACAATGTAATTAAGACCGTAGCAAATGCGGAAGAGACTATGAAAAAATGTGGAGCCAGTATCAAAATAATACAGAACCCATGCATCACAACCAAAATATTACCTGTGAATAAACCAACATCGGAGTCTCCGCTTCTGACGCCCAGGAAAGGCGTACATTGGCTTCACTGTCTTCCCCATTTCCCTACATGTGTGTTGTAGTAGCTCAAAGTTTGCCCTCACCCCGGCCGTTGTGTTGGATCAACCATTACCTCGAGCATGGGCGTCGCCCTCACAGAAATGACGGTCTCTTCAATGACCACCTCTCCCTCTGACTATTTGAGTTCTGTAAACCTGTTTTTGACAATACATCTTGATATGCCCGTTCTCCAACATCCAAACACTCTTTGGATTCAATCTAGAGTCCTCTGTGAAGACTGAATAGGTTCCGGGCTGGATAACCTCCTGAAACCTGCCCTCTGGAGTAGGAAACCATTAAACTCACCTCCCATTACGAAGAACTAGGTAGATTGTCGATGCATGGTGAATCATCTGGCTTCACTCCCTGCCACCCCTATCACGAAGTGCTACCACTCTGAAAGGATTTCGCTATACCGCTCCTTAACGCTGAATGTCGCAAATCATGACCTCAATCCCCTCACAAAAAGTAGAATCCGCTCTTTGGACGGAAACAAGCTAGGGTTGCATATCTGGATAATGGCAAACGGAACTTAGCCTCATACGCCGTCACCGACATCTTGCCTTGCTCTAGCTCAAGAACTCCATCTCTCCTCCATATTTCCTCAAGGTCCGGGGGATATACTTCTCCATAAATAAGCTAGGAATGACGCCCAAGTCATAGGTGGTGGCTTTTGGACGGGTTGACACTCAACAATGGACCGCCCACCACTTTTGGCATTTCCCTAAACGGATGGTTACAAACTCACCGCCAAATTCGTTCCCTATTCCCATTTCTGTAGTAACTCATGTCAATCAACCAGAACCATCGAGGGCCATCCTCAGATTGTCCGCACCCTTGAAGAACTGGAGGTTTAAATTTCAAGAACTTACTGAAAAGTTCCTGCTAATCACTTGTCATTAAGGCCTATAGTCACACGAGGAAACATGCCTAATTGCCAATGAGGCATCCATGTGGGGAAGCTCAACATCGCTGTCCTACTTCCGGAACCTGATGATGCTGGTGCAGAAAAAACTGGATGTGTCTGGCCTTCATCATTAACCCGCTAGAAAGCAAGAACCCTGCATTAATCGTCTCTGGAGTAGTTGGGGTGGTAATTCCCCTTCGTTGCACTTGCTCACCTTTCCCTTTCCTCGCCCTCTCTTCTACTTCCTCAGTCGGTGGAGGATCACCGCCCTAGTACCAGTGGACAAGGTTCTTGTCCTCTCCTCTATAGGACGGTCCTCCCACGACCTCTAACCACTTCCCCTTGCCACTTGCCCCTTCGAGCCACAGCCCCATGGCTTTGCTCAGACGTATCTGGGTCTTGCCAGGTGCTGGTGCTTGGCGCAGTTGTTTGCTCAGTTCTAACCATCTGCTAAATAGAATGAAGATGGTAGATCCAATGTGTATCAACCTAGATACCAATTGGATCCAAGTAATAGCACGAAGAAAGCAACGAAGGGAATTTCCTAAAGTCCTATAGCCTCTCAAAAAAGTAAAGGTCTCCCCCTACCGTTCCTTAAGACTCTACTATACTCGTTATTGTGTGACTGAAGACCGAAACGAACTAATGCTTTGATACCAAGTTGTCACACCCAAACGTGTTGCGAGTGAACACCCACACTTATCCTCTATGTGAGCGAACCAACAATCTAAACCCCACAGTATCAAACCATAATACCCATAATATAGCGTGAAGACTTAAAACGTCTTGACGAAGATCAATTAAATACCTTCTAAATTTAATACTTATCAATCCCAAAATGCTGGAAGTCAATCACCACAAGTAACATCTATTCGCTCAAATTACTAATTAAAGTATCTAATGAAGCTAAATAAGTAAAAAAGCTCGTCATGGCCGGAACTTCAAGGCATCAAACATGAAGAAGATGACCAGTCCAGCTAGAAGCATACTCACCCTGAGATCCGACGTGATGGAAACTGGCTAGAAGTTGTGGTTTGAGTTGAAGACGATGTGTACATTTGGCTGGGCACTCTACAATAACAAAGAAAAAAAATTCCAAGTAAGGGTCAGTACAAAACACGAGTAACTGAGTAGGTATCGATCGGCCAAGCCAAACTAGAAATCAATATATTTCAATAATTCATAAAATCAATAATATTCTTAACAGGAGATAGCACAAGTATAAAATCATTTGTAAAGCAATCACCAACCACATCCATGAGGACTCAGGCTCCACACCATACTCATTGGAAAACATGTTCTTTGGATTGAGTATTTAACAATACTTTTAAGATTCAATATCTTTTATCCCTGTCTGTCGGTACGTGACACTCCGCCCCACTACTACTATCCTCTGGTGTCGACGTGACACTCCGTCCATATACATCCCTGGTGCTCGGAACGTGACACCTTGTCCAAACTACTATCCTGTGTCGGAACTTGACACTCCGACTCCATATACGATCCTGGTGCTGGAATGTGGAGACCCCCGACCTATCCTATCGCGGTGTCGGAACGTTAACACCTCCATACCATATACATCCTGGTGCCGGAACGTGACACCCGATCCATATACTATCCTTTGTCGAACGTGAGCCTCCGATCCATAATACTATCCTGGTGTGCCGGAATGTGACACCCGCTCCATATACTAATCCGGTGTCGTACGTTACACTCCGATCCATATACTATCCTGGTGCCAGTAACTTGACCCTCTGAGCCTATAACATATCCTGGTGCCGGAACGTGAACACCCGGTCCCTAATCTCATTACTTTAGTTCATCAAGCCTTCTTTTATCCAGGCATCATCATTACAAAGTAAATTTATGATTTAAGATTCAACAGCCTCATCATCTAGTTCATCACAATTATATATAAACGCATCATGTATACACACTATTGAAGCATATAGAAGGTTTTACAATACTACCCCAATACATATCATTCGCTATTAAGGTTTACTATGAAAAGCATCAACAAACCTACCTCCACGAAGAATCCAAGCGATAAACAAGCTATCTTCCCAAAGCTGCGTTCTTTCCTCTTTCTCGTCAATCCGTTCTTTGTCTCTTTTGTTCTTTCTATTTTTTCTATTCAAACCCCTTTTTCTTTTACCCTAATGAGTCATTATTAAGTAAAAATAAAAGATGATAAATACCCCCTACTTGTTTTCAAGGTTCTCCCTTTTAACCCCCTAAGTAATTAAATTATTAACATTAACCACTAACTTTATAATTATAACAGGAAATTCCAAAACGCCCTTAAAAAATTTGACAGAAATCCGACCCAGTCAGGGTCACGCTCCTGTTATGGCCCGTCGTGCCTGCGACTGTCCTTCCGCTGGCTTCCGTCCAAAGTTCAGAGACTCCAATTCATTAACCAGTCTGTGACGGCCCGTTATGCCTGAGACGATCCTGTCCTGCCACCCCTCGTGACGTTTCAGAGAGTCCGATCTGAGTACCGAAATTTTCTAATTCATTTGTTTTTGAACTATACCACCCGTCGACGTCCGTTGTGGCTTTGGACGGTACTCGTGGGATCCGTCGACTCAGCTAGTTTTTCCAGAAATAAAATCTGCTGCTCAAAAGGACTAAACAGGTCGTTACAGGTAAGCCTCTGTGCATTCCTGAGGAACCTATTATTTTCTTTCTAGTGTAGTTCATTAGTATGTTGTGTAGATTTTGCCAACACCCTTCTCAATTCTTTAGAGTCTTGATAAACAGTTAGTAGTTCAATTGTCTTTACATTATTTATTCTATGTTAAAGACTTGGCTCGCCATTTTTTCCAAGTTGAATGTTATTAATTTTAATATTCTAAGTTATATTATTTAGTTATTTGGATAAGTCCATTTGATCATTGTGATAAACATTAGAATATTCTTTTGAGTTAAGTAAGTCAGGTCAAGGTTTCGCTCGACGCCAACAATGGTTTTCGAGTGTTATCCACGTCAGGGGTGTAGACACTGGGCGTGACAACGTTGGTATAAGAGCACATAGTAAAATAGTCCTAGGGAGCCTATGAAGTAGTTTTTGTAGAGTCCTTGTTATCTGTGTGAATATCACCACATATATAATTAAGAGGATGCAATATAAGGAACTATCTCACTTCTTTCACACTCCTTTTGTGTATTAGAGTTGATAGTTAAAAATTTCTCTCTAATTCGTTCTTGCACATTTTTAAAATAATCATGCCTCCAGGAAGAGTAGTCAGAGGTAGTCCATTGAGGGAAAATGTTGAACCACAAGAGAAAGGGGTTCCTAATGCACAAAACGTGAAACCTCAAGGAGATGTCACCAATGTTGAATTCCGTGAGGCAATCCGGGTACTAAGTCAAGTCGTGACTAACCAGGTTGGTCAAAAAAGAGGAGCTTAATAAGAAAGGGCTGACACTTTGAGGATTCGTGAGTTCTTGAGGATGAATCCCCCAAGTTTTACTGGTTAGAGCATTTTCAACGATCCAGAGAATTTCATCGAGGAACTGAAAAAGGTATGTGAATGTGATTGCATGTTGCTTACACTTGAGAGTTTTAGATAGTTGCATACAACTCAAGTGTTATTTCTAGGACATTGGTTTGAGCAGTTAGAAGAAATAGTAAACTGATGAATGCCCCACAATTGAGTTTGGCTATTTGAAAATGCTTTCTTGAGGCGTTTCTTTCCTCGAGAATTGAACAATGCTAAGGTAAGGGAATTCCTTAAATTAAACACGATTGTCTAAGTATGCATGATTATGTGTTGAAGTTCACCCAATTATCTCGATATGCTGCGAAAATAGTTAAGGAAATAAGGAGTAGAATTAGTTTTTTTGTTGCTAAGTTGGGTCGTTCATCAAGCAAAAAGGGCAGGGAAGCAATGCTGAAGGGTGACATGGACATATAAAGGTTGATAGTCTATGTGCAAAAGGTTGAAGGAGAGAAGTTGAGAGAAACGAAGAGTTTAGAAATAAGAAATCTAGAACAGGGGAATTAGTCTGGGCAGCAAAAAGGTAGTGTGAATTGTTTGTCCTTTCATAAACATAGGGACCCGTACCATCTTCTTCTAGTGTAATCGTACCTAGAAACAAAGGTAAGCATCATGGACAAAATTCACAAACTTTCAAGGCTGGACCAACACAATCTCAAGGTAGTATGACATAAGGAGGTTGCTAGGCTCCTTCAAGTTCTAGGTGTGGTAGAACCCACATAGGTGAGTTTAGTAATGGCCAGACAGTTATTTTCAAGTGTGGAAATAGGGTAACTTCATGAGAGAGTGTCCTAAGAACAATAAACGTAGTGGATATCCTGGTAATAGAGCCTAATCATAATCACTTGCTCCACCAGACAAGGATGCACCTAGAGGATCTAATTCCAGTATTGGTGGAGGACCAAATCGCCTTGGAATCACGAGCCGCAAAGATCAAGAGAACTCACCAAATGTTGTCACTAGTATGATCAAAGTCTTTGATTTTGATATTTATGATTTGATAGACCCAGGAGCAGGTTTATATTTTGTAACCCTTATATTGCTAATAAGTTTGATATTATTCTTGAGAAACTCTGTGCACCCTTTTGGGTTTCTACACCTATTGAGAAGTCTATTCTAGATGAGCGAGTATATCCTGATTGTGTTATTTCCATTGATCACAAAGACACCTTGGATGATTTAATTGAGTTACACATGGTAGATTTTTATGTCATTCTGGGTATGGATCATGCCTGTTATACTTCCGTAGATTGTAGAAATCAAGTTGTCAAGTTTGAGAATCCTAATGAGCCAGTCATAGAGTCGAGTAGTAGTTTAGCACTGTCTAAGGGTCACTTCTTTTCATACTTTAAGGCAAGAAAATCAGTTTCGAAGGTTTATATATATCAATTAGTCCGAGTTAATGACTCATGTGTTGAGGTACCTACTATTCTGTAAGTTCTAGTAGTTGAAGAGTTTCTAGAAGTCTCTCAATGATGATCCTACCGCAGATGTTGACCCTTGCTAAAGAGAATAGACTTTGGCCTAGAAATCTATACATATACTTTGTCCTTATCACATTCCACCATATAGTAAGGCACTCACAAGAGTTGATTTTAAAGAAGAAACAACTTGAAAAGATCTGTATAAGAGTGTTTCTTTTGATCAGTGTCTCATGTTGGCTCCCGATCTGTATACAACAAGTGTTACGTGGTGTTGCGCATAATAGCATAATGACTCTTAAAAGAACCAGATTATCAAACCCAAAGGACATGTCAATTAACTATTTTTACCAAATTATACTAGTTTAATTATTTATTTAAGAATGTCAAAAGAAAAGAATGAAGGATTAAAATAATAATATTACTTATAATAATTGGAAAATCCAGGGCTGCAAGATATATTGGATTTTATATATCATATTTTTTACTTAGAATTAACTTTAGTTGTAAAATTACTGATTTATAGGGTTGATAGGATGGTTTGGGTTACACACCTCTCGTCGCCTATCCGAGTTAACCATCTAACTACATTGTTGATGGGGGATAATTAGACTAACTGGCGAGCATTTATATTTCATCCTATTTCAAAACCAAGTAAGGTATTTGTTTTTTGGGAGTCACTCCTGAAAACTAAACTCCTCAATTCAATGGGAGAATCGATCTCTCAATATTCTGTGGTCTATCTAATTTATCCTATGGTCAAACCAAGATTTAGACACTATATTTATCTCTAAATGACCTGTCATGAAATATTAAATAAGGATATAAAAGTAAATTATAATAAAAATCAAAATTTATTTCACAACTCCATTAATAATCAACATTCGATCTGTCGATACACCCAAAAACGAGGGCCTTAACTATTAATCTCTAAGAACACAAGAAAAAAAACCCTAAAAAATATTAACGACCTTATCTTCCAAAGTACCTCCTCTAGAGTGATGTTCCCTTATAATTATTTTTATAAACTATTTATAGATTTAGTAAAACCTAAATAAAATAATTGAGTCCAAAAGAAAATTTGATTTACTTTCGCTGTGACACGTGATAGGATTTTTTCGCTGTGACACGTGATAGGATTTTTGTTCGCTGAAACTCCATTAGAAATTCAATTTTAAAATTTATGGACTTTATATATTATTATTATATGAGGAGCCAGGAAAGGGGAAGGAAGGGAACTGGGGGGAGGTGGGCGGGGGGGCGCGGCGGGAAACCGGGAGAGGAAGGCGGGGGGAGCGGGGAGGGAAACGGGGGGCAAGGGGAGGCAAGAGGAGGCCGACAACGGAAAAGACAAGAGGGAGCAGAATGCCAGGAGGGAGTAAGGCAGGCGCAAAAAGAAGACTATAATGAGAAAGGGGAGCGAAAGGGGAGTACAAAGAAGGAGGAAAGAAGAGGGCGGAAAACAAGAACGCACACACTGGGCTTAAAATGTGTGATCGTTAGCTCTTTTGTGTTTACCAACATTTTAGAAGCTGATCTCAAATATAAATCAAATTACGGGAGGATTTCATCATTAGTTAATACAAACAATTAGGTAATGTATTCTACTTCGCAGAACAGAATTCATATGGAGCCCCGGATGGGGTACGCAAGATATGTTGTGAGGGCAACGGGATCCAGCCAAAGAGATATCACAAAAGTGGCGTATACCGGCACGAAACGGGGCGGAAGAACGTGAGCGAAGGATAAGAACCACATAGTAAAGCGCTAGATTGCAGAAAACCGACAGAAAAGACTACCAACGGGCAAAAGGCCAAAGACAAGGAACCTAATCAAAAAGGAGTAACAAGAACCCATAGAAGAAACCGCGAAGGGGGGCTGAACAAGCGCCAACTTGAACAATAGATAAGACATAGGCATAACCACGTGGCTGGGAACTCCTAAAAACAACAAACGATACATACATATCTCGGCGGAGATAAAAACTCCCAATAGGCTGCAAATCCGGAGTTGGCAAGTTTTGAATGCTTTACATTAAAGACTTTCAATTTATAGATCAGAGTATAATTATCAGCACTACATTAAATATTCATATGATTTTAATTTGCCGCGAATACAAGGGAAATGTTCTAAAACTTATTAGTATTGGAAGACAATTAGGTTTCTTCATGTCAGTTATTCTCTTTTCAGCTTTCCCATGTTATTTTTTGCGTAATTGCCCTTTATCCATTCCCCCACCTTTCTTATTTACAGCTATGTGATTCCCCTTTCCCTCCTCCTCCCTTTCCCTCCTCTCCCCTCTCCCTCTCTCTCTCTCGACTGGGTGAACAAGAAGACGACACGTGAGAACTCCCCGACAGCCTTTTTTCCCCCCTTTTAGTCCCTCTTCCCCCCACTCACCACTCGATTGTCTTTAGACCCCAGCCCCGCATCCCCTTCTGACTTTCCCGGTGGCAGGGGGAAAGTGTTCTTACCTTTTCTTCTTCTGTCTCCTTCCCTAGGGATCCTTTTGGCTCTTTCTGTACCCCCTACGTCTATTTCCCCCCCCCTCGGCTTTCTCCTCTCCCTCCCGTTATCCCCCGGCCCCCTTCCCCCCCTCTTCCCTCTTTTCGTCGCCATATTTTTCCGCCTTTTCCGCCCCCTTTTTCTTACCATTCCGGTTTTTTCTCAGGAAATAACTAGATTTTGTACGACGATTTTTCTGCCGGATATTATTGTTTTTGATCTCGGATTAGGTTATTCGTTTTTCCCAGGAATGAGCTTGTTGTGTCTTTTTTGCTTCCTTTTCCTCTCTGTGCCAAAGCTCGCGCCTTTCTTTTCACGTCGATTTTTTTCCGCTTCCCGTAGCATGCATTTCGATAGTGAGGGTCCGGTGGGGGGCATGGTCTGCCCGCGGCAAATATAAGAGGTCGTTCTATTCCAAATTGTGCTATTTCTCTCGATTCAGTCTTCAGAAGAATTGGTTTTGAAACTACACTTTACTGACCGTGAATGTTCCTTTCCTTGCTTTAGAGTGAGGCACCCTTCCCTCTCGTCCGTCCCCACAGGAATTAAGAGGGACATGTGGGAATGGTGCACAATATCTTGAGAAGGACAAGAGGCCATCATCAATGTAAACCTTCTTTCTGTTGTATCTATTTTATTTCACATCACATTCTTTCACAATGAGTGTTGTCTAAATACTTTTAGCTATCATCCGATTACATTTTTAAACCCGGCACCATCCATTTTTTCCATAACTGGATAATTAGAATAAGTCCTCATTTTGCTATAATGCTCAATGAGGAAGGGAAGAAAACTAGGGAGTTCAACAAATAGTCACGTTTGCAAAAATATGGCTACCAACAAAAGGCTATAGCGACTCAAAACAAGGCTAACCTAGAGATTATAATATCTTAAACAGACTAAATTACAGATAAATAGAAGACGATCCCATATTTATCAACTCCTCCTAAACCAAAGCCATTCCACCTTTTTATTTCCACTTCAATAACCTACATGAGCGAGTTCTAGACTAAGATTACCAAAATATTGAAATAAATAAATATCTCACCACATCAGGACACAACTATCAATCAGATTGATCATTCAATTCTAAGAGACATAATAATAATTAGCATATCTAAAAAGAAAATAATATATCTATCTTATATATATATATATAAGCATCTACCACACATCCACACACCACACACACACACATATATGGGTGTTGCCCCCCGCTGGTATGTGGTGTGCTGATCCTCTGTTTTTTGTGTGTGTGTGTGTGTGTGTGTGTAATATTATATATATGTGTGTGTGTGATGGTGTGTGCTGTGTGTTTTTTGTTTTGTGTGTGTGGGTGGTGTGTGCATGTCATTAACATGAGCTAACCGTTGTCAAAGAGACTTTGACATATTTTTTTTTATCAACTAAAGAATTACAAAAAAAACTAATTGCTCAAAAAAATAGGGCTTAAATAGAAGTATAACCTTTCAAAAGGTGTCTTTTTCTTGGATCTAAACACTTATTCTAAATATAAAAGACACCGGTTAAAAGATAACTATTCTCGTGTGTGAAAAGAACCTTTAAAAAGAAAATTGTGAGGAAACCCATTCTAAAAAAAGACTCAATTAATCCCAGTAAAAATTAAGTTAATTTCATGCCTCCACCTCACACTCTTAAAAAGATGCT
Organism: Solanum habrochaites; assembly: GCA_027704765.1. NCBI lineage: Eukaryota > Viridiplantae > Streptophyta > Magnoliopsida > Solanales > Solanaceae > Solanum > Solanum habrochaites. The sequence goes on along the minus strand of JAKWJA010002495.1, from coordinate 47,685,117 downwards.
CTTTTCCAAGCACAAAAAAAATTTAAAACAAGGTTATACAACTCCTGGGGCCTTTAGGCCAGCTAGCATCGTCTCTCTCAATTTTATTCTAAGTGGTCGTCAACCAACATAAAGATGATCACACGTGCTCTTGTTGCTGCTTACATGTGGATACTAGAATTCTCGTTAATATGCAAAAAAACACATATAAAAAGGGAAAAAAAGTGACACTACAAACATAAAACAAAGAGTCATTTATTTATTTATTTATTTATAAAAACCTAATAAATAAAAATAAAAAGTATGACCTAGAAAAAAATTAATTTCAAAGTGGGGGTAGCGGCACCAAAAACTTGTTGCTACCAACTTGCATGGTCGCACAATTAATGTAGTGACTCTTAAAAGAACCAGATTATTGAACCTAAAGGACTTGTAAATCAATTATTCTTACCAAATTATACAATTTATTAGTATTTCTAAATAACTCGTCAAACAAAAAAAGAATGAAGGAATAAAATTTAACTAACATTACTTTATAAACTTGGGAAAATCTATGGGTTATGCAACATATATTGGAGTTCATATTATATTTTTTGGTTTTTAGAACTTATCTACCCTGTTGTAAAATGACTTAGTAATCAGGGTTGACTAGTATGATCAAGGTTACACACATATCGTCGCAGCTTACCCCCAGTTAGCTATCTAAATACTCATTGAGCGGCGGGGAAAAATAGTTAAGGCTAATAGCGTAGGAAGGCATTTAATTTCACCTTGTTTCGTCACATCAGAAGATGTTCTTCTTTCAGGCGTGAATCATAAAGACTAATCTCCTAAATTAAATGGGCGGACCGAACTCTTTATATTCGGTCTATCTAATCTCTCCTATGGTCAATTTAAGATTTAGACAATATATTTATCTCTAGATGACCAGTCAAGAAATAGTAAAACAAGAATATAAAAGTAAATTAATCAAAACCAAAAGTGAATTCAAAATCTATTAATAATTAACATTAAATTTGTAGCTACAACCCCAGAATAAGGGCTTTAGCCACTAATCTCTACGAAAATAAGAAGAAGAAAAAAACCCTAAAAAGTATTGACGACTTTCTCTTCTACAGTACCTACTCTAGATTAATGTTCTCCAATAGGTATTTCTATGAAATATTTATAGATGTTAAAAGCCCTAAATAAAATAATTTAGTTCAAAAACAAATTGGGAACCAAAATCAAGCGGAAGTAGAATTCCGCATGAAATACTATTGCTTCCGTCGCTGAGTGATACGTGGCAAGACTTTTGTTCGTTGAATCTCCATTGGCAATTTCAGTTTGAAATCTTTGGACTTTATATATTATGTATTATTATATTAATTTAATCCATTAAGCTTTGATTTCCTTCTTCAACATTTCATCTATAATTCGTTTTAGCTTCAATCATTTTTAATTTGCATGTCGACTTTTTTCTACAAAGTAATAATATAAAATTAGACACTATTGTAGTATAATCATAAAATCAATGCTGAGAAAGACGAGATGTACAATAATAAAATTTGACATTTAGAACAATTATAAATATATATATATTGCCTCACATCATCTCACCTTGGGGCAGTCAGGTCTTGTTTCTAAGAAAGAAGGATGGTTCCTTTAGGATATGTATAAATTACCGCCAATTGAACAAGGTTACAATCAAGAATAAATATCCTCTTCCAAGGATTGATGATCTTTTTTACCAGTTTTATTACGTTTCTTTTTTCTCAAAAATTGATCTCAAATAAGGCTACCATTAGTTTAAATATAGGGAATGTTATATTTCAAAGACGATATTCAGAACCAGGTATGAGCATTATGAGTTTTTGGTCATGTAATATGGGTGGACCAATGTGCGTTTATGAACTTTATGAATAAATCCTTCAAACCTTATTTATATATGTTTTTTATCATCTTTATTGATGTCACACTAATCTATTTGAGGAATGAAGAAGATCATGCTAGTCACCTTAGGATAGTCCTTCAGACTTTGAAAGATAAGGAGTTATATGCCAAGTATGTGTGAGTTTTGCCGTGAGTCTATGGCATTCTTGGAACACATAGTTCCTGGTGATGGAATTAGATCGTTGATACCCAAAGATAGAAGCAATTACAGAGTTGGCCTACATCTCCAACTCATATTAGGAGTTTCTTGGGTTTTTGATGGATACTATAGAAGGTTTGTTGAGGGGTTTTCATCTATTTCATCTCCTTTGAACAACTTGACTCAGAACAACGTCTGAAGCTAGTGAGAAAAAATTTCAAGAATTGAAAAATATATTAACTAGTGCCCCAATATTGACTTTACTGAAAGCTACTCATAGTTTTATAGTGTAGTGTGATGCATCTAGAGTTGGTGTGGGTTGTGTCCTCATGCATAATGACAAGGCTATAGCATATGCCTCCAGATAGTTGGAAGTCCATGAGAAGAATTATCCAACACATGACTTAGAGTTGGATGTTGTAGTTTTTGCCTTAAAAATATGACATCACTATTTTTATGGTGTCCATGTTGATTTATTCACTAATAACAAGAGACTATAATATTAATTGACTCAGAAAGAGATTAAGCTTAGACAATGAAGGTGGCTAGAATTGTTCAAGGATAACGACATGAGCATTTTTTAACCACCCATGTAAGACTAATGTGGTTGCTAATTCCTTAAGAAAACTATGTATGGGTAGTACCACCCATCTCGAGGAAGAAAAGAAAGAGCTTGCAAAAGATATGCATAGACTTGCACACTTAGAAGTCCGATTAATGGATTCCGCAGAAGGAAGTGGTGGCAAATGGAGATGAACATCCTTAGTGTCATAAGTGAAAGAAAAGAAATACCAAGATCTAATTTTGTTTGAATTGAAGGAAATGTACATAAAAAAGAGTATTAACTTTTAAACAAGGGGGAGATGGTGTAGTGAGATATTAAGGTAGATTGTGTGTACCTATGGTGGATGGACACCTAAAAGGATCATAGAGGAAGCTCATAACTCCATATATTCCAATCAACCGAGTTCAACAAAAATGTACTTTGATATGAGAGAAGCATATTCGTGGACTGGTATGAAGAAGGGCATTGCTGAATTTGTTACGAAGTGTCCGAATTATCAACAAGTTGAATTACAAAACAAAAGGCTTGGAGATTTTTCTCAGAATATAGAACTTCAAGTTTGGAAGTGGGAGATGATTAATTCGAATTTCATCATAAGTTTACCCAGATCTCGCAGGCAACATGATTCTATTTGGTCAATTGTCTATAGAATGACAAAATCAGCTCACTTTTAGCCTGTAAAGACTACCCATTTGTAGAAGATTATGATAAGTTATATATTGAAGAGGTGGTAAGACTTCACGACGTCCTCGTATCCATTATTTCAGATAGAGGTGCACAATTAACTGCACAATTTAGAAAATCTTTTCAGAAAGGTTTGGATTCAAAGGTGAACTTAGGTACTACCTTTCATCCTCATACTAACAAGAAAACATATCACACTATTGAACCCTTGGAGGATATGTTGAGGGCACACATGATAAATTTCAAAGGGAATTTGGATGATCACCTACCTCTAATTGAGTTTGCCTACAACAATAGTTACCACTGTAGCATCCAAATGGCTCCTTATGAAACTTTTTATGGGAGAAGATGCAAATATCCTATTTGTCGGTTTGAAGTTGGTGAAGTAGGATTGATAGGAACAAATCTAGTTCATCAAGCTACGGAGAGGGTGAAGTTGAAAATGGTCTAGAGTATTCAGAAATCCTACACTGATGTCAGGAGAAGAGAGTTGGAGTTTGTAGTGGATGATTGTGTCTACTTGAAAGTTTAGCCATGAAGGGTTTTACAAGGGTTGTTAAGAAGGGAAACTTAGTCCCCGTTATATTGGACCTTATAGAAAATCTAAGATAATTGAGAATAGCTTATGAGTTGGAGCTACCACAAGAACTAGCAGCGGTTCATCCAGTATTTTATGTCTCCATGTTGAAAAAGTAAAAGGGTGATCCTTCATTGAACATTCCAATTGAAAATGTTGGTATCAATGATAACTTATCTTACGAGGAGATTCCGGTGCAAATTCTGGATCACCAAGTTCTCAAGTTGATAACAGATAGTTAACATCTGTCAAGGTCCTCCGGAGGAACCAATTTGTTTAAAAAGCTACTAGGGAAGCTGAAGAGGACATCAAGATGATATATCCATATCTTTTTTGAATCCGAAAAAAGTGCATACCAAGGTACTAATTTTATTCTTAGTACTATCTAGATTTTGATTAAGAATGTCGTTTATTGCATTTTTGCTTGTTGGGTGTTTGAACTAGATGTTACCACCCTTAACTTAGTAAGAGTAATATTATTCAAAAACGAATGTTCCCACGGGGAGATATTTTAACATCTCGCAACTAAAAAGAAATTAAAACGAACTTTACAAATTGAAAATAGTTATTTTTGGAAATAATTTATAAATATGGAGATTTGGTAATTAAGTTAAAAGTGAGTTTTTGGTCAACTTAAAACGAGCATAACGTGTAGCTCATAATGAGTTACGTTTAATTCCATATATGATTTGAAAACCATTAAAAAAATCTTTCCAATGCCATCAAGTTTGAAAATTTTCATGTTCGGATGAGTGAGTTAAATTTTCATGGATTATGAAAATATCCAATTTTAAAATTAAAAGGGTAATTTGGTCTTTTCCTCACCTAATTAATTAATTTCATTTTTAGTATGTTAATTGGGGTAAAAAACTGAGTTAGTTTAGCCTACTCATTTGAGATATAGAGTTAGGGCTTTTGGATAAAAATGCAAGAAAAATGAGAATAGGCAAATAAATAATTTCCAAGAACGATCAGTATGGATTGTGGATTTCATCAAGATTTTGATCCTACTACGTATATTAGTCTCTCATAGCGTTGAGTTCATTCAGTGATGTGCCAAAAATGTTTAGTTCAACACAATTCGTCCTATAAAAGGTTGAAAGTTGATGTTCTTCACATGAATTCTTGAATTTGAATGTTGTTCTTGAATTGGGTTGAATTGTGGAATTCTGAGATATTTACGTTCTTTTTTAAAGTTATTTTGAGTTAGGTTCTTGTGTACACATTTTGGGTATCGAAATCTAAAATGAATTTGAGAATAATAGTCGAGTTTAGGAGAATTGGGAATGGAAAACGAGGAGGAAAAAGACAGACAAAGGAATAGGTACCAGGTCTATGTCACAGACCTTCTCCAGCAATGAACAAAATTTTCTTCGCATCGCGGACAGGATGTGGACTCGTCTATCTCAAAATTAAGTTTCACAAATAATTGTTTAGGAGCATCTCCGCGTCGCGGACTTGTTCCAAGATGGTGATATCGTAACTTTTCTCAAGTTTCGCTATTCAAAATCATTCCTAAACATCAAGAAGTCTTTGAAAACACAAATCACAAATCTTGAATCCATAATTTAATTAAAGGATCAATTAAGAGTAAATTCAAGTAAGAGTTAAGATCAAAGTCAAGAGTCAAGTCAACTGAAGTTCATCAAAGTCAAGAGTCAAGTCAAGTGAAGTTCATCAAAGTTTTTAAGGTCTTTTACAAATGCCTTAAGTTAAGCTAAGAGTAAAGAGTTGAGTTCATTCTCAAAAGTTATAGGGAAATAAGTATTCCTAAGGAAATTATAAATGTTTCCACATTTAAGATATGAGGATATTTAGATTTGCAAAAGAATTTTGAGCAGAAAAAAGGAAATATTGATTTCAAGAGAGATTTTAAGTTAAGTGTAGAGTAATTATCTCAATCCTAAGAGAGAAGTTGTTTTAAAAACATATGACCTGCACACATTCTTGGGAGTAGTATTGAGCACCACTATAAGGCTGCAAGTTCATACAAACTCAAGTCTCCATTAACTATGTAACCACCGTGGACATTAAATGATCATACTTTTAAGATGCTTAGTTGAGTTAAGCTAGTGGATGCACTAAATTATGTATGGTCCTATATCGATAGAAAGGTATAGGATGGTCATTGGCAGGGTGAGGTAAAACGTTGTACCATCGCTTAGGCTCATACAGATGATTGTCAGTTCGAAAATCTCCCATAAAAGTTATATTACTTTGAATGAGCAAAGTTAACTTTGTTATTGCTTTATCTTTAACAAACTAAGATTGTTTTGAGTTACTGTATATCACATGTGTTTTACTACTTTATATTAAGTTGAGTATCCGTAAGTTGTGAAGGGTCAAAGTAAGAGTTTATTTCATAATCTCTTTCGAGCCTATGTTTTTTAGCATTCTACATCGCATACTCGTTCAATCAATGTACTGATATTTATTGGCCTGCATCGTATTATGATTCAAATGCAGGTAACCGGGATCAACATCCAGTGTCTCATTGGTCCAACTTGAGCACTCAGAGACTGTTTGTGAACCTCGTTACCTTAGAGAGGACCATTTTATGTGCTTTTTACTCTAGTTGATTAGGATGTTGTAGGGATTGCACAACATCCATCTCAGTTGTTTAGAGGTTTCATAGATAGTTACTAGTTCAATTGTCTTTACATTATTATTCTTTGTTAAAGAGTTGAGTTGTCGTTTTTGGCAAAGTTGAATGTTATATCTTTTGACATTAAAAGTTATATTATTTAGTTATTTGAGTAGGTCCATTTGATCTTTGTAATAATCTTAGTCTTCCAGTGAGTTAAGTATGCCAGGACAAAGGTTCGCTAGAGGTCAACAATCGGGGAGTGGTTCACTAGAGGTCAACAATCGGGGAGTAGACTCAGGGCGTGACAAAAAAATTTAAATATCCACTTTTGCAATGGAATGTCTCAAAACTTTCAATATTTAATAACTATAATACAATTTAAATATCTTCTTTTCTGTTTGTTTGAATCAATTTTCTTCTTCAAACACCTCTATGCTACTCCAATAGACTCTTATCCTAATGAATAAATTTGAAAGAAATTTTAATTAACAACTTTTTTGATTTGGTTTGACTGCTTTCTGTGTCATGTCTCTTGCCTGCAGCACCGAGGGCATGGACTAAACTAAAACACACTTCAACTTTTGCTCCTTTGTCATTTTATTTTATTTGATCAAGCTTATCACCCTCTCAATAGTAATGTTCTTGTTCTTGATCATCTTGAAAAAAAAAAGTTCACAATATTAAAATACTTTTCTCCTTTTTTTATCCTTAGCACATCGCAACAACATATAACAGATCATTTATTCATTCAATCTTAAATGTTTCGGCAAATGTCTCAAGTGTTTGAAATTTTTTTTCTTGGAATCAACATAAAGATTTTGATCAATTAAAATGTTTCTAAAATGATCATGATAAACCGCCATCCTTACTCTTACAAAAATATTTCCTCAGTGATCAACTTCTCCAGCTTTATGTTTGTTAGTGTTGCAAGCAGTAGAAATATATTCTTTAATGATTTTAAACTTTACATTGTATAAGCAAAAACAAATTTATAATGATTAATCTATCAATCAAACTAGTCTATTAACTGAAACAGAATAGTACTATATTAAACAGGCAAAAAAAATTGCAATAATGCTAGACTTGAAGAATGTAAAATACAGTTAGTAGAACACCATTAACTTCAACTAAAACATGGAGCAAAATTAAGTCCAATAAAAAATATAAACATAAGAGTTAGAAAAAATCTAACCATTATTAAAAGAAAAACATAAAAATCAAATTTTCATAAAAATAAAAAATCAACCAAACTACAATGCAAATAAAATAGTAAAATGGAGATAAAAACTCTTTGAAAAAGATAAATGAACTCCATGAGTACAAGAGGACCAATGTTTGGACTTGAGAAAGAAGATCAGACAAAAAATATTTCAACTATTTGAAATACTTAAAAGAAATACGGAAGAAGAAATGTTCAAAAAGAGAAAGAAAAATTGTTGAATAATTAAATGAATTTTAAAAAAGAAAAATATTTAATAAATTATAAAAAGAGCCTTCATTGTATTTTTTAAACTTGTATTTATCCCTTATGTTCTAAAAGTGATGAAAAGATTTTTGACCCCACAAACCTATCTCAGTTTTTTAACTTTTCCAGCCTAACACTCAAAATTATATAAAAATAAATAAATTAAGTGGCTATTGTGCAAATTATATTTTGGGAGTATCCCCCATTTCAATTAATCTCTAATAATCGATCAATCAAATTTCTACACCATAAATTTTAAAAAAATCTGCACAGGATTGGAAATTATACTAAACTGTTTTCATCTTTTCTCATTCAATACCGAATTTTGTGTAATTGTGAAGGTTGAACGAATGAAAAAAGAGTGGAGTCTAAACTTTAACATTTGGAATTGGAAAGATCATTGCGTTATAGTGGAGCAACTATGGTTTTTGTGCATTTTAAATTAGTATTTATATAAATATATTCAATACATATGTATATGTTAATGGGTATAAATTGATAATAATGTGATTATCACTTTTGGTATAGCTCATATAACCATTCGGATAAGCGTCTGAAAAATATCTTTAATTTGATCAAACTTATTATTGCAATACTAATTTTTCTTCAGTACCTATTACATCCCGAACTATTTAAAAGTGTGATTGTTTTACCTCTGAACTATTTAATAGTGTATTTTAAAGGTATATAAGTGACTAGTGGACACATTACTATTTATAATTTATATTATTTTTTATGTTCACGTGGGCAAATGTATATGTGTAAAATACAGTATTAAATAATCTAATGAGGTAATAGATCCTCATAAATGTTTAGTATCGCAACAACAAATTTAACCAACGTTGAGTATTTTTCAGACTGTTATCTCATAATTCATGTGATGTTTTATCACTAATTGTCTCACAAATCTTTAAATGATCATCCATATTCTTGACATATGTCTCTCAAAGAAATTCTACACTTATAGAAATGACTAAGTATACTATTCGTGCTTTACGTGAGATCGAACTATTTTAGTAAACTTACATATGATAAATTGGTAATATTCGTATTTTTGATACATACACTACATTGTCAAAAACGATTTATCTTAAGGAAAAATGTTCTACTAAAGTCTTAACATGCCATATTATTTTTTTGTCGTACACAAATTATGAGTCCGTGAGAGATTTTAAGTATAAGAAAGAAGTCTAAGAAAATCTCCATGAAAATAGTTGGTCCGAAGTAATGAAATTTTCTATATTTCAAAAAGATATTAAAGAACAACGTCCGTTATTAAAGAGTAGACCAAAAAGCCTCGTACATCAACACTCCTAAGTAAACTGGAACATCACGTCCATACAAGCACATAATTAACTAAATTCAAATGGAGGACGTTTGCCTACTTTCTTATGAACCTCCATAAATCTCTTTTTTATCTATAGTATGTTGTATTATGCATATGTTAAAAATGATCTTAAAGTTGTTAATATCAAAATAGTTTTTCCTAATTGTCCAAAAATATTCATTACTACTGTTTAGGTTTCATATCACCGGCTCAAACTTATTTGAAATCGAACCATAATTATTGTTATGGCTATAATATGTAGTTACAAAGAACTAAGATAGTGATCAACCAAACAGTAGGTAACCTCTAAATAAAACTATTCACTACTAGATATTCTAAACAAATATTTTGATACATAGCATATTAAAATCTCACATCATAATTTTATGAGCATTTGAACTAAAAAATATACAAAAATAATAAAGACCTTACTTTCCTAACAATCAAGAAGAAATTAAAGGGTTGTTGCTTATTACATTTTTCATAAAGATAGAATTTCGGGTTTTATCCATGTTTACAGTTCGTATAAAATTTTATTTGAAAGAACCTAAAAGAAAGAGTCATCATTAAAGCAAAAATGATCTTTAACAATAATTAATAGCTTAATTGTTGCTAAATTTGTATTTTCAGAGGCAAATTGTACTCTTTATAAAATCACTAAAGTCTATGATGATATTGAATATAATGACAATAAATTAATGTCTTTAAAAGCTCTAAAACATTTCATTAATGTTCATATTTATTACCGAAAAAGAGTAATTTTAGTTATAGTGCATTTTGAGCATCTCTTAGTTTCATGAAAACTTAATATCTTATTATGCCCAAAAAGAAGAGAGAATGAAATAAGACAAATTAGCCAACTTGCAATAAAGGAAATAGACTAATTGTCTATAACAAGTATTGTAGGAAGAGTGCAATGTCATACAAAGTATTTGTTGTCACGACCCAAAACGTATCATTCGCTATTAAGAGTTTACTACGAATAGCATAAATAATACCCTACCTCCACCGAAGATTTCGTGATCAAGCAAGAAAATCCTCCAAATCATTGCTATCCTCTTCGTTTCCCTCTTCTCTCGATCGTTCTCCCTTCTGGTTCTTTCTATTTTTCTTATTCAAAACCCTCTCTTCGTTACCCTAATTAGTAGATAACTAGTATAAAAGATGTATAAAATAACACTTTTTATTTTAAGGTTGCTCTCCTTGAACCCCCAAGTAATTGAATTATTAATATTAATCCATTAACTTATAATGATAAACCATGAAAGTTCAAAGCTCCCCTTTAAAAACATAACAGAAATCCGACCCGTCAGGGTCACGCAGCCTGGACGGTCGTCACAAACTGTGACGGTCCGTCCTGCAGTCCGTCACGAAAGTTCAGAGAGTTAATTTCTGTGGAAGATGTGTGACGGTCCGTCGTGCCACGACGGTCCGTACTTCATTCATTACTAGTTCAGAGAGTCGATTTCGTACCCAACTTCAGAATTCTAGGTTTGGAACGAGACCCCCACGACGGTCGTCGTGCCCATGACAGTTCATCGTGGGGTCCGTCGACAGCCAAGTTTTCCAGGAAATAAAATCTTTTTTTTTTTATGCTGCTAAAAACGACTCAACAGTCGTTACAATAGATACCAATTTACCCAGTTCGATCTTGAACGATCACGAAAGAAAAACAAGAGCGAACAGGAGACCGAATCTGAAACAGGTGTGGGTATCTTTCTTGCATATGAAGCCTCCTTCTCACCAAGTGCCTCTTCAACTGGGCGATTCCTTCATTGGACTTTGGATGGATGCAATCTCCCTTGATTCAATTGAATTTCTCCTATCTAAAATGCAACAGGCTTCCTCCGCATAAGACAAATTCTCATTAAGCAGAACTGAACCCAACGAATGATGTAGGTTCAATCCCCCATTGGTTAAAATCTTTTCACATAGACACATGAAATACGGGTACACTCCTGCACAGCCCTGGAGGACAAGGCTATTCGTAAGCCACTCCCCCTACTCGCGTAAGTACTTCAAAGGTCAAATATACCTTGGGGGTTAGCTTACCCATTTACCAAACCGCATACCCCTTTCATGGGAAACCTTCACCAAGACTTGCTCACCTCCAGACTCCGAGTCCCTACCTTCGATCTGCAATTCCTTTTGCCCTACTTGAGACGCTAAAGCTTTTCTTGAATAAATTTCCCTTCCTAATGAATCCCTCAAAGATCAGTACCTCAAGGTCTAAACCTCCATTGCATCAACCAAACCAATGGAGACCTACACTCCTCCCATACAATGCTCGAAAGGATCCAGATCAAGACTTGAGTGATAGTATTATTGCTATTAAACTCCGATAAGGGTAAGAATTATCCAAATGACCACCAAAATTCTATCACAAATTGCATGAAGCATATCCTCCAATACCTTTATTGTTAGCTCGAACTGCCCATCTGTCTGAGGGTGAGATGCATTACTACAGATCCAACCTAGTACCTAATTCGGCCCAATCAATGTTCTCCAAAACTTAGAAGTAAACTGCGTACCTCGATCTGATACGATGGAGAGGGGAAACTCCATGCAACCGAACAATCATTGAGATATAGAGGTTGGCTAACTTTTCTGCATTGTAAGTCACCTGACCGGAATGAAGTGAGCGACTTAGTTAACCTATCCACATTACCCAATAGAATCGAAACTGGCAACTGTCTTTGGAAGACCAACATGAAGCCATGCAATCCTTTCCCAATCCAGTCAGGAATGGGCATTTATGAAGATGTTCCTCCCGGCCTAGGTGTTCATACTTTACCTTGCATGACAATTCGGGCATTTGGCAAACAAATAAGCAAGGTCGCGCTTCATTCTAGCACCAAAAATGTTGACCTTTGGTCACGATACATCTTGTTGCACCAGGTGTATAGAATAGCAGTAATAGAGCTTCTGTAAGAATTTGTGTGGATAAATCATCAACACGCGGGCACACTTACCCTCCTTAATTCTCAAAACACCTTCCTATCCATTATTGCTTCTTTAGCCTCTCCTCGCAACACCTTATCCGGATCCGAATCAGTTTATCACAGTCAAACTGCTTTCCTAATTTTGTCAAGAAAGGAAGATCTTGCCCTCCACACAGGACAAAATCCCCCTTCTCATTTACTTCAACCTCACCAAGGTCCAGTAGCAGAGTCTGAACCTCTCTAGCCAATGGGAGTCTAGAGGCTTGCAATGAGCCTAAACTACCCATGCTCCATGCTTTTCTCTTAAGGCGTCTGCCACAACATTAGCTTTTCCAGGGGGATACAAATGTATATCGTATTCCTTAAGTAGTTCCATCCATCTCTCTGTTAAATTCAAATCTTTCTGAGCAAAGACATACTGTAGGCCTACGATGACCGTATAGACTTCACACTTAACCTCATATAGAGAGTGCTCCATTTCTTTAAGCAAACATACCGCAGAAATCCAAAAGGGGGTCGGGCTAATACTTCATGAACCTGTAATGTTGCCCTCGAAGCCATAAGCAATTACATTCTTCTCTTGCATAGCACTGCACCCAAACCAGAATAGGATGCATCACAATACCAACGAAGTTCTTACCTCTACATGGAAGGTAAGGATAGGTGCGTAGTCAGCAAGGTCTTGAGTTTTTGAAGCTTCTCACATTCATCAGACATACAAATGCGATGAGTGCATTATGCCCCTTAGTAAAGTTCGTCAAATGGGAAGCGATAGAAGAGAATCCCTTGACAAATCGACGGTAGTAGCGGCTAACCAACAAAGTCTTATTTCCGACACATTAGTAGGTCTTACCCAATTTCTCCACGTTTCGATATTAGAAGGATCCACCATCACCCTATCCTTAGAACCACGTGCCCAAGAAAGACATTGAATCTAGCCCAAAACTCCACATGGAGAATTTGCATAAAGTTTTTCTCCTCAAATTTAAAAAAATTCTGAAATGCCTCTCATGTTCCTTCTTACTCTGGAGTATTATCAGTATATAATCAATAAATACGATCACAAACAGATCAGATATGGCTTAAAAAATCCCGTTTTCACAAGTCAGAAAGCCCAGCAGGCGGGCATTCGTTAGTCCAAAAGACATTACCAAGAATTAATTAAGGCCAAACCTGGTTCGAAAAGCAGTCTTTGGCACATCTGCTGCCCATATTTCAATTGATGAGAACCGGACCTCAAGGCAATCTTAGAGAAGACACAAGCACTTTGTACTGATCGAACAAATCATCAATGCGAGGAAGAGGATACTGTTTATATAACAGTTACATTTAGTTTCGTAATCTATGCACATTCCGAAGACTCCCATCTTTTTCTTCACAAACAAAACAGAGCACCCCAAGGGGATGACACTCGGTTAATAAAGCCTTCGCTCACAATTCTGAAGTGGGCTTTTACTCCTTAACTCATGACTGGATCCATTCTATAAGGGGGTATAAGAAATGGGAGAGTACCGGCTCCAAATCAATGCAAAAGTCATATCACTGTTCCGGTGCATACCAGCGAAGGTCTGCAGGGAACCACATCCAGAAAACTCAGAACTACCAAACCGACTCAATCGAAGGTACTTGGGTAGTATCATCTGAGGTGTGCCAAGAACGCTAAAAAACCTTATCTACGGATCTTTCCCAGGCTTGGCCAACAGCGACAGTTTTAGCATTACAATCTAAGATTGCCACATTTGGAGTAAGCCAAGTCATACCCAGAATTCATCGAAAATCAACCATTTCTAAGATGACCAAGTCTACATGAGTATTACCCCACAAAAGTCACAAGACAAGACCTAATACCTTTTCAACATCACAGACTCACCCACGGAGTAGAAAACACGAATAGGACATGTAAGCAATTCACAATGTAAATTAAGACCAGTAGCAAAATGAGGAAGATACATATGAAAATGTGGAAGACAGGATCAAATTAATACAGAAGCTATGCATCACAAACCAAAAAGATACGTGTGATAACATCATCTGATGCCTCCGCTTAGACCGCCCAGGGGAAAGCGTAACATGGGCCCCTATCACATGTCTGCCCGTTGCCCCTCCCATTTGGGTGTAGTCGCTCCAGTTTGTCCGTCACCCCAGCCATCGTTGGTGACCACCATACCTTGGCCCCACGGTCCTCCAGATAAAGGCCTCTACCATGACCACCTCCACCTCTAGCTATGGGCAGGTCTATAACTCTGTTTTGGACAACTTCTTCCTAATAGGTCCAGTCTCCCCACATCCATAAATCTCTAGGGTCTCGCATAGGTCTATGTGAGAATGACGAGGTGTTGGGAATAACCTCCAACCTCGAGAGAAATGTGACCGGTATAGGGGGGGGGATGGAACCCCCAATACAGTATGTGTGAAGACTGAATTGGTCGGACTTGAGTAACTCCGAACACTGTCCTCTAGGGTAAGAACCATAAATCACCCCTTCGAAACCTTTTAGTTTCGATGCCATGGTGAAGTCATCTGGCCTTCACTCCTCCACCTCTATCACGAAGCCTACCACTTCTGGAAGGATTTCGCTGCTAGCCGCTACCTTAAGGCTGAAATCCGCAGATCGACCTCAGCACTTCAAAACACGGAGAACCGCTCTTGTGAACTGACAGCCAAAGCTGGTGGCATACCTAGATCATGCACGTAAAAACTAGCCTCATACGCAGAGGTCATTCTGTCTTGTCTAGGCTCAAGAACTCATCTCTCCTCCTATCCCTAAAGTCCGGGGGATGTATTTCTCCATAAAACAGTCTTGAGAATGACGCCCAAGTCATAGGTGGTGCCTGTGCGGGTTGACACTCGACAGGTTACCCGCCCACCATTTGGCGTTTCCTTGTAAAACTGATTGGTTACAAACTCGAACGCCAATCGTTCTACTATGCCCATTTTATGTAGTAACTCATGAACAGTAACCAGAAAATCGTAGACATCTGATTCAGCACCCTGAAACGTGAGATTTCAATGTCAAGCACTATGAAAGTAATGCCCTGATCGCGGGGTCATTATAGGCCCATGTAGTCAACGGGAAACGTGCCTATTTCAATGAGGCATCCATGCGGGAGCCTCAGCAGCCCTGTCGCTTTTTAAAAAAACTTTGGAACCTGAGGGGCTGTTGCAAGCAGAAACACTGGAGTGTCTGGCCTGATCAGATAACCCGCTTAAGATAAAAGAACCTGATTAAGCATCTATGGGTAGGTTGGGGTGGGGTAAATTCCTCATTCTGCACTTGCTCACTTTCCTTTCCTGACCCTCTCTACTTACTTCCTCATTCGGTGGAGGAGGTCACCGCCTCTAGTACCAGATGGGAGGTGCTTGTCCTCTACTCTAGAGATGTCCTCCCACGACCTCTACCACGGCCCCCTTGCCAACTGCTCCTCTTCGAGCTCCAGACCCAATGCTGGATCTTTTTTTTTTTGTTTTTTTAGACGCACCCTATCCTAGCTGCGTGCTGGTGTTGGCGCAGTCGGTGCTCTAGTCTAACCATCTACGAATAGAGTGAGATGGTCAGATACCAATTTGTATCACCTAGTACCAATTGGATCCAAATAATAGCAGAAAGAAAGAAAGATGAATTTTCCTAAAGTATTATAGCCTTCTCAAAGAAAAGTAAAGGCTTCCACCTACCGTTCCTTTAGACTTACTAGACATGTTCTTGTGTGAGGACCAAAGAAAACCTAATGCTTTTTCTGGGGATTTTTTTTTTTTTTTTTTTACCAAAAAAAAGTTTGTAAGACCAAAAGTACATTAAAATTCAGAGTTTAATACGAAATCATAAACAATAACCTACCACACCGAAGTATTCGTGATCAAGCAAGCAAAATCCT
This sequence comes from Solanum habrochaites, assembly GCA_027704765.1. NCBI lineage: Eukaryota > Viridiplantae > Streptophyta > Magnoliopsida > Solanales > Solanaceae > Solanum > Solanum habrochaites. The sequence goes on along the minus strand of JAKWJA010002495.1, from coordinate 47,669,048 downwards.
CCCAAATCTTTGCTATCCTCTTCGTTGCACTCTTATCTCGATCATTCTCACTCTATGGTTCTTCTATTTTTATTATTCCAAACCTCTTTATTGTACCCAATTAGTATATTATTAAGATATAAAAGAGGTATAAATAACCACTTTTATTTTAAGTTTGTCTTCCTTTAACCCCCAAGTAATTGATTATTTAATATTAATCCATTAACTTTATTATTATAAGCATGAAAAGTCCAAAGCGCCCCTTTAAAAACTTAACAGAAATCCGAACCATAGGTAAGTGTCACGCAGCCTGTGACGGTCCGTCACAACTCTGACGTCCGTCCTGCCCGTCCGTCACGACGTTCAGAGAGTTAATTCAGGTACCCATTTTCAGAATTTGAGTGTTTGGAAGAGACCCCCACGACGGTTAGTAGTGGGGGTCTTGTGTGAGGTGTCGATCAGCCCAATTTTTCCAAAAATAAAATCTGCTGCGCAAAACGACTAAACAGGTCGTTACATTTGTACCTTAGATAAAAAATCAAATTATATACTAAATGTGGCAAACAAGAGAGCAATCTATATGGTTTTGTTAACAAACATCACCATTGTATCCATATTGGTCATCACATAATTGTTGTTATTGTGCTACTAAATATAACACGGCTCCCAAGCAACCAAAAAGTATATGAAAAAACCTCCAAAAGGGGACAAAATAGGAGTGTGCATCTGATTTTCAGTTTGATTTTGTATTATTCAGTTTATATTTTTTTGATTTTTTGTTTTGAAGAAGTGTTATCCAATTCAAACCAACAAAAATTTGATTTAGTTTGAATTTTTTTTTCCAGTTTGATTATTCAGTTATATCAATAATTAGAATATTAGAGAATTATATTTGCAATTTGAAAAAAATAAATAGAATAATCTCTGAATTTCTTAAATACACTTTTAAATCGAAATCACTAGCAAAATGTAAAACAAAATACTTAAAAGTATATCAATTATAGATTTCAAACCATTAAAAAACTAAATCATAATGAGAATAACAAAAAATGGACAAAATTGATTAACTCCAACTTAAGCCTAATCACACGCGCACATATGCAGGAACATGCATTTCTAAATCTGAAATCAAACAAAAAAATCAAACAAAATAAAGTGTAAATCCAAAACCAAACCTAAAAAAATTCAAATTATAATTTGAATTGGTTTGATTTGATTTTTCCGTTTAATCTAAATAATGCACACCCCTAGATTAAAAAAGAAGATCAAATTCTAATCAACTTTGCTGAAATTTTTTAATTGAATTCAAATAAACCACCAAAATAACGAAAAGAAATTACATTATTTCAAGGAATCACAATAAAATATAAGATTCATGAAATAGAAGGGAAAAATTTTTGAATAAAGAAACACATTTCATAAGAAACTTGGTTAATGTAGAAATAGAAGTTTTGTTAACTAAATATTGAAATGTTATGGGCTTTGGGTTGAGAGATAGAAGAGTATTTAATGTCACATTCAGAGGTGGATCTAGGATTTAGAGTCTATGAGTGCTAAGTAAAATCATCAACTAAATCAATTTAATGTTTCATTTGAAGTATTCATCTTTCGATCTATTTGACAAATTAATCATTAAAAATATGAATAAACAACAATTATTACTTTTTTTTAAAAAAAAATGTGTATGTAGGTTGTTTACGAAAAAATTTATGATAGTTGTGGATCTTCCATAGTTTGAATTTCAAGAATTAATAGTTATCATATAAATCGAGAGAGTATGAATATATGTAGGACTGTAGTAGTTTATCGATAATTTTCAATTTTGGGCTATATGAATATAATATCAGGACTTATGTAATTATTTGTCAAGATTATTGATGATCATTCCATTATATTTTCTTGTTAGAGTATATTTGATGCATTTAAGTGTTTATAAAATTATCAAATTATTGAAAATAGAAAAAAAATAATCCCCCTATCTTGTAGGCCCAATGGTGGCTGACTTTTTTTCAAGATGGTGCCACGTAGTCCAAAAAGGGTAGAATATTTCTTATAAAATAAGGTTAGGGGGGTGGTAATAGGACCTTAGTATAGTATAAGTGTGTCTCTGAATTTTTCGGGCATAAGTTGAGGGGGTACTTGTGCATTTCCCTAAAAATACACATACATACATAATATCATAAAATTATGTCCATATGAATAATTTTATACATTTTAGTTTTGTCACTTTGGTGATTAACAAAATATACAAACATAATACAGGCATCAGGTCGAAAACCAGTGCATTCTCTCTTGGAATACTGAAATGACAATAAATAATGAATTTTATTCTGAATGTGTTTGGGTCATTGGGTTAAAATAAGAAAATGGTTTTGTTAAAACAAAATTTGGGTCAATTTGATTAAATTTTGGGGATTCCGTTAAATGATGGTAAATTTGGTGAACTTAATAAAAGTAGGGGTAAAATTAATTTTATTTTAATGGAGAGGGTATAATCAAACAATAAACCAATGTTCAGGGGTATTTTTGACCTTTTTCCCTTATTTTTGTTGAATATTTAATTGTTACCTCTGATCTCATAATTTCTGTTAATTTCTTAAGAATTACCTTCGATAATTATATTTTGATATTTCTAAGAAATATCTGTAGCACAAATTAATTATATGTTTGTAAGAATACTGTCACTCCCGAACTTATACCCTAGGTGGGGCTGACGGTCGAAAACTATTGCTAGCCTAAGCAAACCCTTGTCCCGGATTACTTACTCAGCGGAAGACTTCAACCTCATAAAAATAACCTCAAATAAAGAACTTATGAAAAATCTTAGAATTGAAGAAATCATTTCGAACTAGCCAAAATGGATACTTAGGTCTCATAGCAAAACATTTGAAATACAAGTCTAAAAGACTCATAACTATCTATCTAACTATGTATGTAACCTCTAAACAACTGAGATGGATGTTGGGGAAAACCACACAACATCCTAATAAACTTGAAATAAAACTGAAGGCAATAAAAGGAGTCCTCCGAAATGCAAAGATTTTCACCAACTGATGCTGAACTGCTCACTGATCAACATTGCCCTGGATGCTGATCCTAGTTACCTGTGTTTGCATTATAAGATGATGCAGATCAACTACCATCAGTACATTGAATGTACGAGTATGCGAGTTGGAATGCTCAACACGACTTACCTGGCTCAACTAAACACAACATAACTGAAATCATTTCAATATAAAGAAGTTTAAAACAAATGCAGTATAAAGAAAAGTTGTTAAGACATGATGTCAACTCTGTATGTATGCAAAGATACAATATAACTCCGAGATGCATGTAAAATACAATAAACTATGCATATAAAATATAATTACTTCTGTGGGAGTTTCTCTAACCCACAACCATCACTTACGAGCTATAAAGATGATTCATTGTTTTACCTCACACTTCCAGGGCTGTCCTATACCTTTTGCATGAGTATAGAACCTGAACTATTAAGTGGATCCACTAGTCTATAATAAAAACCACTAAATGAATCATCTAAAAGTATGACCCTTTTGTACCCATGGTGACTACATATCCTATATCAATGCTCACATATAGTCCCAAAATATACTATCTCTTTATGTTTAAAGGCATACAATTTTTTTGTGATTTGAGATAATTACTCAAAACTTAGCTCAAAGGCTAACTTGGAAATCAAAGCTTCCTCTCTTGATTAATTTGGAAATCAGTTACTCCTTTCTGAAAACTAGCTAAAAGACTCTATGGAAATCTCAGTTTCTGTTCTTATTTAAATATGAAGACATATTAAATTTTTTGGAAATACTTAGTCCCCATATACCTTTTCTTAAAAATGAACTTCAAGCTTTACTCTCTTACTCTTTACTCATCTTGAACTTTAAGAGTTAAAACAAATTTAAAAGCATTTGCAAAAGACTTCTTGAAAAGACTAAGAATTTCCTAGACTTAGTTCTTGACCTTTCTTTAAGTTAATGTTGTGGATCCACGGTTGTACTTCATGTTTCATGAGGATTTTAGATTTTTAGAAGTTATTTTGAGTAGTTAAAATCAATAGGAAGTGTTAATACACTTTATAAGGGCTTAAACATACTGAATGGCAAAAAGTAGGTGAAAAAGACCAATCAAGGTGTCCATGGTACGCCCGCCAGGCCCCAATATAGTGATGCTCCATTTGGGTGCACTTCCCCCGACCCTTCTGTGCAGATAGGGCACGCCGCTCTTGGCCCTCCCCAGGTATGCGTGATGAATTTTTCAACAAATTTTTTAATACTCATTTTTTTAAATCGATTTCCTTTATTAATACTTTCTTAGATTCAGATACCCAAAACATAAACAAATCTTAACATCACTAAAAAGCCTCAAGAGAATCCATCAATCATATGTAATTTCAAGAATGAAAAAAAATTCAAGAACATCAATCTCTAACTATTTCAAGATCAAAATCATTGAATTAAACATGATTGACACGTGGGTGAATGGGCCCAACTCTATGTGATATCACATACCATTGTAGGGGTAACCCTTGATGAAATGGACAAGCTAATCTCGATGAATCTTGAACGTTCTTCTTTCTCCTCTTTTCTATATTCTCCAAGCCCTAGCATGAAATTCACTTTTCTAAAACTGACTAAAATTTGACTTTACCCAAATTGAACGCCTAAAGACAAATTAGAATAATTAGTTAAGGAAAAGACTAAACTACTCTTCAAAAATCCAGATTTAGACTTTCCATAAACAAACAACCCAACTTACAAAGGGCATAACTTACTCATACAAACTAGGAATCGAGCAAACTAGGTGGCATTTGAAAGAGCGTTCCAAGATATTTCCTATTGATATGTAAATAATCCTAACTCATATTTATCTAGAACTTTTGGCCTTTTGAATTTGATCAAAAACTTACTTTTTTTCCTAACTTAAGTAAATTTCCAGATGTTAATTGTTTCAAAAAATGACTATTTCCACTTCTTAGTTTCTTCCTAGATATTTCAAATTGCAAGATGTTACAATATCACCCCTCTGGAAATTGTCGTCCTTGAATGAGATTACTCCTACTAGGCTAAGGGTGGTAACATCATGTCCATACCCCAACAAACAATTACAAATAAATAACGTCTTCACTCATAATCTAATGAGTACTGAGAGGTTAATTAGTACCTTTATTTTTACTGTCTACGGATTCAAAGATATGTGAATATCTATTTTTCATAGCCTCCTGAGATTCCCAAGTAATTTCCTCAACAAATTGGTTCCTCCAAAGAACTTTGACTGGTGATACCTCTTTTGTTCTCAATTTGCAAACTTGACGATCTAGAATCTAAATGAGAATATCCATCTAAGATAAGATATCCTCGATCTCAATATTTTAAGTTCGTATGATCATTGAAGGATCACCCATTCATTTCTTGAATACGGAGATGTGAAATACTAGATGAAGAACTGCTAACTCTTGTGGTTGCTCCAACTCATAAGATACATTGCCAATCCTCTTGGATATTTGATAAGGTCCATTATACCAGGGACTAAGCTTCCCCTTCTAACCAAACCTCATAATACCCTTCATCGGTGAAACTTTCAAGTAAACCCAATCATTTACTTCACATTTATCAAGCTCTCTTGAATCACTTTCACCTTCTCCATATATTAATGAACTAAATATAGTCCTATAAACCCAACTTCAAACCATCTAATAGAGATCTGCATCTTTTCCCATAAAGAGCTTCATAAGGAGCCGTTTGAATGCTCGAGTGGTAGCTATTGTTGTAAGCGAACTGGATGAGACGTAAGTGATCATCCCAATTACTTTTGAAATCAATCAAGTATGGCTTCAACATATCCTCCAAGGTTTGAATAGTGTGTTCCACTTTCCCATCTGTTTGAGGATGAAGGAAGTTTTTAACCTCATATTGAACCCAGCCTGGGGAAAAAAGAGGGACAATGAAGGAGAGAAGACCCTAACATACTGCGCCTTTTCCTCAAATCTCAGCCTCCCCGCCACACACCCCATCCTCCTTATCCACCTCCCTCTTTACAATCTACACACCCTACCAATCTCCCATCCCCTATTACAGCTGCATAGTCCTTCTCAATCCCCCCCCACAACCCCTCACATTACGCCTACTCCCACTACCATCTCGACCCTCATATGCGGCCTCAGATACCCCTTCATCCCCTAAAGTCTAAGAACAATCACTCGCCATCCATCTCATTTTACTGCAAATACTTACCACATCACATAAACCCTCCGCAATACTACCCCAGCCCCCCCTCCATTAGCTACCCCCGAACAACCAAAAAAAGTGAGAGCTTTTCTCCAAAGAACCTCAACACAACATTTCCACCGCGCCATCCTCTAAATCCCACCTCCCCCAATATCTCCCCTTGTCCATCCATAGCCAAGCCCCTCCACCGCCTACATCCCTGAACACTCACACTGCCTCCCCTCAAACCACTTTTCCGCCATACTTCCAGGAACCTTCGTCGAACAAACCCTTAGACTAACCACCCCTCGCCCTCCCAACCCCACCCTACCAATCTACACCAGTACCCCCACGCTCTCCCTCTTACCTCCCTCCAAAACCACCTGTCCATCTAACCCCCGATTAACCAAAATAACCTCAATCACCGCCTTACATCCATACCGAATCACTAACTACATCCTAAATCTGTCTACGAGCCTCACTCCTTTCAACCACTCACTCATCACATCAACCTACATTGCTTCATCCCACCCATAACTCCAACCCTGCTTCCCACTCCACTACTCATTTAAGACTCACATTCCCCCATATATTCACCTTTGCTAGCCCACCGTTCCAAACTTCGACAACCCTTCCCCTTCTTCCCTTTCAACCTCTCCCCAGAATTTCGCGTCTTTCCTAGCCGGATTACATCTACCTACCTTCTCTCCCGCTCTTCCTACTTCCACCAGCACAAAAACACACCTTATACTACCTCTATCCCTCACCTCACTCTAACACCCCTCTTTCTCCCCTGTCCTTCCGGACACTAGTGCTCCGTTTTCCTAACCGCTACCGAATCACTCATTACCCTACCCAAGACGCCACTCCTCAAGCGTCGTTACATTATCGCCTATATCCTCTTCTTTCCTTCGTAACGAATCGTTTTCCTTCTCCGACATGCTCCCTTTTTCGCTTTTCATCTCTTCCTTCTTGGTGTAGTTCCTTGCCAGGTATCTCCTCCTCTCTCATCTCTTTTTTTCACAGCTAAATTATGCACCTCTATATGATATAATGGAGAATAGGATTCCATGAAGTCTTACCACCTCCTTAATATATAACCTGACATAATCTTCTGCTGAATGGGTAGTATTTACCAGCAGAAATATTGTTGACTCCGTCATTCTATCGACGACCACCCACATAGAATCATGCTGATTGCGAGACCTTGACAAGCTTGTGATTAAATCCATATTAATCCTCCCACTTCCATTCTATAAGCTCTTTATTCTAAGACAAATCACTAGCTTTTGGTGCTCTACGTTAAGTTTTTGGCTATTTGGGTACTTAGCAACAAATTAGTAATGCCCTTCTTCATACCATTGCACCAATAAACTTCCCTCAAATCGTGATACTTCTTTATGGAACCCAGATAAATGTAATATTTGGAGCTATGAGCTTCCTCCATGATCCTATTTTGGAGTCCATCCATCATTGGTACAAACAATGTTCCTTGATCCTCAATATACAATCTCCCCCTTGTTTGAAAGCTATTACTTTTGCTCATGAACATTTGACTTGAACTCAAGAAAAAATGGATCTTGGTATTAGTTGACTTTTACTTTTTACACTAATGGTGATTAAATCCCATTTATCACCACCACTCCTCCTTCGATAGAATCTATTAGTCAGACTCGCAAGCTTGCAAGTTTAAGCACATCTTTTGCTAACTCTCGCTTTTCTTTCTAAAAATGGGTGGTACGAACCATTCACAACCTACTCAATGAATAAAAAAAATTGTTCTTACCTAGGTATTACAGAATGCTCATTCCATAATACTAACTATAAATACCTCCTTTGACTGAGATTAAGCTCTTTTTGAGTAAACACATACTGAAGGCTCTTGTTATTAGTGAGAATATCTACATGCACACCATACAAATAATGATGTCATATCTTCAAAGCAAATAGTATGAAAACCAACTCTAAGTTATGGGTTGGGTAATTCTTCTCATGTACCTTCAACAATCTGGAGGCATAAGTTATAACTTTGCCATTCTTCATTAACACGCAACCCATACCAACTGTAGATGCATCACAATACACTAAAAAACATTGAGAACCTTCTTGTAAGGTCAATACTGAGCAGTAGCCAACCTCTTTTTCAATTTCTGAATGTTTTTGTCACAAGCTTTAGACGATTGAAACATAAAAAAATCTTCTGAGTCATTTTTATCAAAGGGGATGAAATAGACGAGAACCCCTCTACAAACCCCCTATAATAGCCAGCGGAGCTGAAGAAAATCCTGATATAAGTTAAAGATATGGATCTAAGACAATTCCACACTTTCTCATTTTTCTATGAATCAACTTTAATTACCTCTCATGAAAAAATGTGGCCTGGGAACGCCACAGATTCAATCCAAAACTCACACTTAGATAACTTGGCATACAATTCTCTATCTTTCCATGTCTGGGGAACTATTATGATATGATTCACATGATCTTCTTCATTACTTGAATAGATAAGTTTGTCATCAATGAATACGATAATAAACATACCTAACTAAGGTTTGAAGACTCTATTGATAAGGTCCATGAACTTGCTTGTGCATTATTCAAACCAAAGGATATGAAAAAAATCTCATAATGACCATATCGGGTTTTGAAAGGTGTCTTTGGAATATCACATTCCCTTGCTCTTAACCGATAGTAGCCAGACTTGAGGTCTATTTTTTAAAACAGGTGGCATCCTGAATGTGATAGAATAATCATCAATCCTTGGAAGATGATACTTGTTGTTAATGGTAACCTAGTTCGAGTTACGTTAATCTATACATATTCTATGAGAACCATATTTCTTTTGTCAGAAAATAACACCGGAGCGCCCTAAGAGTCATTTAATTGTTCACTAAGCTCTTCAAATCTACTAGTGACATTATGTATGGAGGGATAGATATAGGATGAGTATATTGAAGAATGTCTATACTAACGTCTATCGCTCTCTAAGGAAGTACTTTGGAAAGATCATCTTGAAAGACTTTTGGAAACTCTTTTACTACTGAAACTGACTGAATAGGAGGTATCTCAACAAAAGATCCATTAACTGGGACGACGTTATAGACACACCTCTTGAAAACTAACTTTCTTGCCTTAATGTACGAAATAAACGATCCTTAGGCACTGCTGAAAAACTTTTCCATTCTAAGATTGGATCTTTTGGAAAATGAAACTTGACAACTCGAGCTCTAAAATAAAATAAGAGATAATAGGCATCAAACCAGTCCATACAAAGAAGGAAATCAAAATCTGTCATGTTTAACTCATGATATAAATATCAGTCTCGAGTGCGTTAAATCATGAAGATCTTTGAGTGTTCCATTGCGACGTGGATGGACTTGGCTTTATTTATTCGTCAAGCAGACGTGATGATTCTCTCTTTTTCTCAGTTTTTTTCTTTACTATAGAAATACTTTTTTCGATCGAAGGTTCGCCCCACTCCTCACCCCAGGAACTATTTTTTCGCCCGTCAACTTTTCCCAATTCTATTAGCAACATACGTTGACGTTACAAAAGATAAACTCACTCCTGGATCTAGCAAAGCATAAACAGTAAGCTTAAAGTCTTTGATCATACCAGTAACAATGTCTGGCGAATCCTCTAGCTCTTGGCAGATGTTGCGATAGGCGATGAAAGGGTTTTATATCACTGATTCGCTACACAGAAGAGCCCCATCTTAGGTTCAGCTATATCTAGTGGAGCGATTGAAGAAAATTTGACTCTATTGCCCAAATTACAATTTCCCTTCTAATTCTTTGAACACTCTCTCATGGAATACCCATTGTACCAAAGTTGAAACAACAAGTAGAGCCCTCACGACAATTACTTGAATGGTTTCTACCACACTTGGCATATGCAGTTTTCTTACTACCCCCTTGTGCCATTGTACCCTAGGAATAAAAAGGTTTAGATCAGAAGTACTAATTATTGTACTCACCTTTGTTCTTAGGTGCAAGTTCACTAGCAGATGATGGAGAAGTTCCCTTATATTCTATTGGAAATATCACCTGCTGGCATTACTCTTCTAATATTTGGACTCTCTCTCTGTATAAGATCTATTGTTCTTATACGCTTTCCTACCCCATAGCTTCTCCTCCTCAACCTGATGCATATTGTAAGGTCCCTCACAATGAATTAAGGTAGCTAGAGATTTATATGTGCCTAAAAAGGTTAATAATTATTGATTATGTGTTTTACAATGTTTAACATTTTTTTGAAGGGATTTGGAGGTCAAACGTCTGGAGACGTTCGAAAGTTAGACCTTAAACATGCTAGGGTGTTCTAGTGTGCCTTGGTATGTTTTAAATGTTGTTTAGTTCTCAAATTAATGGGAAGGTCCTTAACATGTTTATGATCATAATTAGGTTCTAAACTTTTAGGCATGAATCCCCAAGAGCAACCCAAGGTGTCCTTGAGGAGAACTCAAACACTGCCTAGACATTGCCTTGGCAGAGTCCAAACGATGAGTTAGCAATCAACGCTCCGTACTTCAACCTATGACCCGTAAATGGGGGCCGTTGCTCCACAGTTAGGAATGGGATATTAAAACCCAAAATGACAGTCTCTGTCATAAACCACAGAGGTGAAGGACGGGCCTGCACCAATGGTCCGTCGACTGCCCTTCGTCGATGAGGCCTGCAACCAGTCTGTTAGATGCTGCCATTCAAGGGTTGAATTTGGATGTTCCAAAAATAGTATGGACGGTTATTATGGGGTATTTTAGGTATATTAATTTAGTTAATAACATAAAAACCTCATTCCCAATTCATTCTTTAAATTTCACCATTCCTCTCAAAACAAACTCTCTAGAAATCTCCATTGGAGATGAAGCTCAAGAAAAACATGGTTGATGGATTTCCATGGATTATTTATCAAGATTTCTTTGTATTTTCATGCAATAAGGTATGGTAATCCTTTTTATTTGGTTATTCATTCAACTAACGAATTCTTTTATAGTTTTTCAATGAGATTTCATGATTAAACTCTATATCCTTCAATCTAGACATGAGTTCCTTCTCAAAACTATTTCAATAGCTTGCTTATTATGAACTGATGATTAGATACTATTTTAAATTTGAATTTCTATCCAATTTTGTGATGAACCCATGATCCTCCAAACATCTAAATTAAGCATACAAAGATCCGGGCATTCGCAGGAAGCTTGATGTTCGGTTAATTGTTATTATGTTCGAGAGATGTTAATTGATTGCTAACATTGTCTGAGGAGTGGTAAGTTGGAGAGGGGAATGGCGGCCGGCGAATGAGGAAATCTGAAGGCAGAAAAGAATGATTGACAGAAGGGCGGTTTAAGGAAGATGTATAATATGAATGAGAATTTATATATATTATGGTTAGCTGTAATTCGGACTGAAGGGTATTGGGTGGTATGAGTCCACTTACGGGTGTATGGTGCTTACGTTATTATCATCTCAATATGTGCGTTTAATGACATGAATGCATGTTTATGAATTATGAAAATGTTGGTTTATGATGATACCACAAGGTGAAGTATATCCGTACTCTGCTATAGTATGTAAACGGCATCACGGATAATAGGACTATCGTTAGTTGATGGACCGTCCAGTCGCATTATTAATGAACTTAGTAGAGGTTTATGTATGGTCTATGTGCCCACCATATGATGAGTAAAAGGGGGAAGGTCCCGGGAAGGGAAGGGAAGGAATACAACAATCAACGCACAAAGAACAGGCAGACGAAGCGGAGTCAGGAAACGGAGGGGGAGGCCTCAGTAATAGAAGAAGAAAACGGGCAAGGAGACGCGCAATATGATGGCGTGAGGAGAGGAGGGAGGTAGAAGCGGAATACGATAAGTGCCCTAATATCCAACCGCTGTGTGTCGTGGTCTATGCATGAAAATATATTGTGATCCTTGGAGGGTGGATGCCTCACTTATATGTTATGACGCATTATGTGATCATGTTGTCCAATATACACACACACCTCATGCATGTCTATAAGTAGCATAGGTTTATGGTGTCTAATGAAATGATTCTCATATGAACTATGTAAGACCCCCAAAATGAGTTAGGGTTTCTAGATCCTCACATGTTCCTATAAACTTTTTACATTTTCATTAAGTGTTTTAAAGTATGCATGGGTGATTTGGAGTCATTTCGAAGTAAAACGTCAAAGGACGACCAAGACGTTCGACGATTAGTCACTTAGGTGGCCTTATGTCTTTTTATGTTATTATGTGTGTGTAATGAGCTTATGAGGTCCTTATATGATTAAAGTGATTTTTTAGTAAGTATGGTAAGTTTTATTTGGTTTAGAGGTCAAACATTTAAGAACGTCTAAGACGTTCGAAAGTTAACCCTTAAGACATGCATGTGTGTGTCTCGATTGTGCCCATCATGTTTGGACGTGTTGCGTGTAATTTTTTAGGTGAGAAACTGACGCTTGGAAAGTCCTCCAACATTTTCTACTATTAATATTTACGTTGCGTTGTTTGTTAAAATCTGGGGTACGACTTCAGAAAGGTAAAAGAAAGAGGAAGGAAGAAGAGACAACAAAAAGTGTGTTTGTAGAGACAACTGACCCGTGGCCACAGCGTTCAATCACGAGACCAAGTTGAAGACCAATTTCCCAGATCAAAACTCCCCATCATTGGCTGAGCGAATATATAAACAATTTGTATGGTGATCCTTTTGGTTTCAAATAATAATTTGTATCACCAGATGAAAAGCAGCAATATAAATGAAAAATTGTATTGAAAATCGACCGTGCCTGTCTATGTTGTTCTGCTCCATCGTAGTGCCTAAGACTGCATGGATCACACTCACTCAATGTGCGACTACTTGTATTAGTGTTCTTTGTTTTGCTTTTTCTCTCTTCGATGGACTGTGTTATTTAAGTGGTGAATAGGAATATTTTAGCCCCAATGTCAATAGCCCCCTCTCCTTGGTTTATTTTGATTATTTGTGGGTGCTATTGAAGCTGTGATAAAAAATGGTAAACATCCCATTCCCAATCAATTCTACACAAAGTAGACTTTCCCTCCAAATACCAATCCTCTAGAAAAACTCAATGGAAGGTGAAGCTCAAGTACAGATTGGAGCTTGGATTACAACATGGAGTATTAATTAGGTTTTTTTGAGCGGTTTTGATCTAAATAAAGGTCTCCCCCCCCCCCTATGTGATCCTTCATCTATAGTTAATATTCCATTCTAGAGAGTTCTTCTTAATGTTTTCAAATGACTGAGTCATGAATCAAAATTCTTCTTGTTTTTCAATCTATAGCCATGATGGTAGTAGTTCTTAAATGTTTTCTAAAGGCTGAAGAAGTGAGGAGGGATAGGACAGAAGAAACACCGGATGGAAGGGTGAATGGGGAAGTAAAGCAACAAGCCGAAGCGACTAATCCCCTCCTTCTGTGTGAAAAAAGTGCGGACTGCATAATGGACGATGGAAGATGAATGTGGAATCTAACAGTGTGATACGTGGATATATGGTGGTTTTGGCGATTCATTACATTGAATGGATTAGTATAATTTTATTATGTATACAAGGGTGACTTGTTTATTAATGATCCATGTGTATTAATATATGAAGATCGAAATTAAGGAATAAAAGGGGAGAGAGTGAGTGTGAGACAGGGAGAGGGAAATTCCTGATAACGGTTAAGAATGTTCAAGTTACAATATCGTGAAGCTGATGGAGCTAATGGCCTTAGGTTAATATCATAGCTGAATTGTGGGTATGAATCTTTTATGACCAAAATTAAAGAAGGCTTGGTATAAATTGATCTAGGTTCTTCTAGTCTATTGATTGATAATGCTATGTATGTGATGTGATCTCAATTTTAGGTTAGATGAAGCATGATTCCTTTTGAGTAATGATCTATTTAGATAATTTCTAACATGGAAATTATTGATAAAAAATGATCGATGATCATGGCTTTAGGGGATTAGTAGAGCTGGAATTTCTATTCCTCAACTAGCCATTGAAGTGATTGTTTTATCGGACGATGATAAGTATATTGATTGTGATAGAATTAAATATGATTAATTTATGTTAATGTATATTAGGATAATTCCCTTAACTTCAATTGTTGATTAAATAATTGAATTGATCCCAATGATGATCTAGTTAATAATTAAAGAATTGCGTAAGAATGCTCTATATTATACTAGTTTGTACTTCTTAATCCTGTAGTCATTGTTGAATACTTTAATGCGACATAATGTGGTTATGGTCTTGAAAAGGACGTCCGGGCTCTTCGGGGATGGTGAAGGGCGAGGAGACAGGAGTAGAAATGGGGGGCAATGGGGAAGAGGAGGAAAAGGGAGGTATCAGGATCCCTACACCAGAGGGGGTTGGGGTTTGATGATGATACACAAGCATGTGTTATCTGTAACTTGTAGTGAATGGAGTTATTTAGCGAGTGTTATAAAGAAGGTACAAATTGTAGTATGTTAAGATCTGTGTAGGTTCTTCCATTAATGAAAGTGCTAAGGTTAGATGACCCTACATGTACCCCTATGTGAATGTGTGAATGTGAATAAATTAAGATTAGGAGTCGTGATTTAATGTGAAAACTTGATTCTGGTAACTATGAATAAATGGTGTTAAGTGGTCTGTGCTTGAAGTTTAATATGGGTTCCTAAGAGGTAGGCTGCCTAATGTGTTGTTGCTCGCCCTTATGTGATCATGTGGACCAATTTGACACACCACTAGCGTATTATGCATGCTTCAATTAGCAAAGGGTAATGGCTTGGGCGAAGGAAAGGGTGCGGCACGCAACAGGCACAAGCCGGGCCGAGGAGATGCAGGGAAGGGAAAGTGGGAGGGGGAAGAGGGGGAGTGAGGCAGATTTTAACTAGCATGATTGTTTATAGTTGTACTAGTATTGTCAAGGGGTTATATGGACTTTTTATATACATTACAATGTGTACCTTGATAGGATAGTTCCCAGGTTGGTCTGTCTTTCCTAAGTATATGAATAGGGATTGTGGTATCTTCTAGGAAAAGGGGGGTCGGCGGGTAAGTAGGAAGGTATAGGAGAGGAGGGGAAGGAGTGAAGAGAGGAGGATAGGACTTAGTAGGAAGGGGCAGAGGGGCGGGGGGGGGGGAGAGGAATCCAGGAGGGCGAAGAGAAAAGGAGCACAGACAGCGGTAGGGAGGGAGAGCAGGAACAGGTGGTGGACAGGGATGGGTGAGTTGGTTGTGATAGGTGGGGTGGTGTGGGAGCACATGAGAAGGAGAGCACGACACACAGTTGAAGATCATAGTCAATAGAGGATCCTTGAAAGGTGTTCAGTGCTATCCTATACAGATGGTGCCTTAAATATGTATGTCCATGTAAAAAGGTTTCTCACATGATATAGGTTGTTGAATTCTCATCTATGAACTCTGAGCTAAGCATATTAGGGATGACTCTCCAAAGCCTAATTTTATAAAGTAATGTTAATAAAAGGCTTTCCAATAAAGGAAACTTAGCTTAGTACCGAGATAACTTGAAATTGAGAGGTGTCCCTTCCCAATGTAATAAGATAGGTCACCATAAAACTCATGAGGAGGATAACCACAATGTATCAATAGGCATAAAGAGAGTTTCCATAGTGAATAAACATAATGCCCCATTTGGCATAAAGAGAGTTTTCACATGTACCTCCAATTTCCATAACTATGCTTTCCATATAAGATCTAGTAACTGATATCCACTAATATGCTAGCATGTGTTAATGTTTTACCTAGAAAGGTAAGAAACACTTCCATGGGTGTAAGTCTCTACAAACCAAATTCAGATGTAGCACCCATGGTCTTTTATTTCGGGTTATAGGCTAAGTTTCCTAAAGTGAAATGGAATATAGAAGTAAAGTAAGGAAGAATAAATAGGAAAAAATAAGGGGTAGTTGCTTACGTGTAGGTTGGGGGTATGAGACTTCACCTATGCAGACCACAAGTGTCTCTTGAGGGACATGGAGGACGTGGCAACGGCGCGGGCGAGAAGGAAGGGGGGAGAGGGAGAGACGGGGTATAGGAGGAAAAGAGAACGAGCGGAGTACCCTCCCCCCAAGGAGGGGGAGATAGGGGGCGGGGCAGCGATAACGGAAGGGAAGGAGAAGTGGAGGGAACAAGGGGGGGGTAGGAGCTGGGGCATGGTAAAGACAGAGGAGTAGATAGAGACAGAGAGGAGGCAAGGGGGTGGCCGTGGAAAAGGAGAGGATGGGAATAACATTTAATTGTTGATGGTTAATATATGAAAATACCAGGGGTTTAAGGCTTGTGGTCTCTGATAGTTACTAAGTATGTGCAAAGGTATGGGGATTAGGGATTCGTATATATATTGAACTAGTAGACATAGAGTAGGATTGTGAATAAGGTATTATAATGCATTGATGTGAAGTGAATTTAGTATATGTGTAAGTTGATGTAGCTTACTGTAATATTCTTATGGTATTGACTTAAATGTGTCTTTGATGTATTTTACTTCTATGGTGGTATGTGTTGGCTTATGCAAGTTGTAGATATGGTTTTCCTTGTGTCCTTAAGGTGATGCATTGCACCAAGTATCATTAGAGGGTTACTTGGGATGTTAATGAGTTTAAAAAAGAATTTCAATGTAAAGAGTCAAATCCTTACTGTAAAGGGAAAATAGGTTACTGTAAGTATACCAATGGCTGCTTAAATGCATTGTTAGATTAGTATTTATAGGAATTATTAATATGACGAATGAGGTATGTTGAATTGTATAAATGGGTATTGTATCAAAGTTATTGAATACTTTCAAGCACGATATATTTCTCTCAAGTAAAATGTCCCTTCAAATGCATGTTTTTGCATGTGTCAAACTTAGTGCACTTTTACTAACGACATTATTCTCTACGTTTACAATAAAAGTGTAGGTTATGGATACTTAAAGGTATATCGTATGTCTCGATGATTAAGTATATAATGCTTCTAGCCCTATGATGTGCTAAAAAAGTTTTAAATTTTCCGCTACATTTATGTATGATAATACGGTGATAACTATGGGTTTGAATAAGACCTGTGAGAGATAAAATACCCCCTGTTACTTCTAGGATGTGCTCTCTGGATGTGACAAACATGGTATCAGAGCATCAGTTTTATGAAAGTTGTTTTAGGTTCTAAAAGTCTCATATTGCCACGTCTTGTAGAGTCTCGATCATCGGTGTAAGTCGCGACACATCTATGAGTGAGAGGCTATAGGAAGATAGGGTTTCCGTTTTTCATCATTCTGATGTCATGCCATAGAACCTAACTCTATAAGATGTCTATCGATGTTTTCTTGTCTGGTAGTCTTTTATATGTGATTGCTTCGATGAGATGGTTTCTCTATGATTGAGGGATAAAATATGAGTTTTGATTCTTAACTTGGTTTTATGGTTTCATGAGTATGTGTGAAGGTGAATTTTGACATGCTTTGATTATGTGATACAAATTATGGATATGTAAGTAGAATATGAGAAATGATAGGTTATGTGGATAAGATGTCATTTGTGGCTATACATGAGAATCATGTGAAATGACATGTTTTGTTGAGAATTATGTGTCATGATTATGTTGAAAGCCATGTAGCAGTTGAATGGTTTAAATGGTTCTTTGGAATGGTGTGTCTGTATTATATGTCTTAGCATGCTGTAGTCTTTAAAATAGGTTTTTTTTAAAATTGAGACGTTTTGGAATATGATTAAATGGTAAAGATGAATGACCAAACTACCAAGCTCCACTGCCAAATTACCAAGTAAACTTCTATCTAAGATATCAGGTCCCCGCCCTAATTTCAAGAATTATTTTGTGATACCTACTCCTCAATGAAACTACGATACCCCTCATCCCAGATTTGAGAAGAAATCTACTAGAACTTTCACTGCGCTTTCCGAAAGCCGAACAATGTTGTTCGAGAGTTTAATTGCGGCTTGTTA
Organism: Solanum habrochaites; assembly: GCA_027704765.1. NCBI lineage: Eukaryota > Viridiplantae > Streptophyta > Magnoliopsida > Solanales > Solanaceae > Solanum > Solanum habrochaites. The sequence goes on along the minus strand of JAKWJA010002495.1, from coordinate 47,650,900 downwards.
TATCCATTTAATGGGGCCTAAGCCAGTGGACACTAGATCATAATTATACAGAACTGATTAGAAGTGTGCATATAACTACAATATCATTGGACATGATACTGAGGACTGTATTAATCTCAAGCACTAAATCAAGGATCTAATCGACCCGAATGTGGTCTCCGTCTTTACAGTCATGCCCAACGTCAACAGTAATCCTTTACAAAATCATCGGGTCACCAATATCAATAAGATAGAGTCAGGTGATGATAGAGACATGACAAAGGCTATAGTTCCGATTGTTCATGATGAGTTAGAAAGTATCGTGGATTCTTTGAGCATCAAAAAAAGAAGATGTTCGTGATTCTAACATTCGCGAAGGTTGTGGCCTTTGTGCCATTAGAAACTCCCGTTAGGACAAGATTTGTGATCAAAACTACTTTTGTTTAGGGTATGACCAGGTCAGGCAGAGGTTATACTTCAGAAGATTTGTCCCATGAAGGGCACAATAAGGACCAAGGAAAAAGTTGAGAAATGAAGGCGAAGCTGAAGAATTCTGGAGAAAGATGCAGCCGGAGGACTACTCGATTGTTAAACATTTGCAGAATACTTCAGGTCAGATTTAAGTGTGGGCCTTGTTGATAAGTTTGCAGTTACATTGGAAAGCCTTGATGAAGGCTTTGGATTACACATATTGTGCCCGTGGTCAACAACATCGACAATGTAGCGACCATGATCGACCAGGTTATACAAAGACATCAGATCAACTTTTGTAATGAAAAGTTACCCTTAGAAAGGAGGATACACAATAACGTTTTGCATGTTACTGTCATATGTCGAGAAAGAGTTATAAACCGTGCTTTGGTAGATGATGGATATGGTCTCAATATTTGTCCATTGTCGATTCTTAGGCAGTTACGGTTTGATTTGGGGAAGTTGGAAAAAAACCAAGTTAACATGAGAACCTTTGATGGGGTGAAGAGAGACACACTTGGGGCGGTGAATTTGGTCATTAAAATGGTTCCTACTAAGTTCAATGCAAAATTTTAGTTCTTGGACATGGACACTAGCTATAACCTTCTTCTTGGAAGGTCATTCATCCACATGGCAAGGGTTGTCCTTTCTACCCTTCACCAGATGATGAAGTTTGTGTGGAAGAAGCAGGAATTGGTTATTCACAGTGAAGGAAGCCACTCTGGTGGGAGTGCACCAATCATAGATAAAGTCTCTGATTTCTATACGGTGGAGATGGTAAATGCCACCGGTGATGACTTGGCTTCGCAACCTCATATACCTTCTTTATACAATATGGTTGCTACGGTGATGCTCCAGAATGGATTCGAGCCAGGTTTTCGATTGGGAAGGAATTTCCAAGGGATTGTCGAGCCTATTAGGGTTCCTGCCAAAGGATCAAGGTATGGTTTGGGGTACGTCCCCACGAAAGATGACATGAAGATAAAAAAGAATGGTGATCAAGTATTGTCTAGACAAATCCCTCATTTGTATTAATCATTTCATGCATTGAAAAAAGATATTCATGAATTACGAAAAATCGTGTATCAAAAAATATTCTTCCATTGCGAGAAGATATTCATGCCTCGTTAGAAAATATTAATGCATTGCAGAAAATCATGCATCATAATAAAATGAGCAGGTCTCATGGAAAATCACGCATCGTAAAAAGTTGTTCATGCATCGCGAAAAGATATGCATGCATCGCGGGAAGAGAATCATGCATTACAAGAGAAAATTCATGCATCAGGAAAAATCATGCATTGCGGAAGAGAAGTCATGCATTGCAAAAGAAATTTCATGCATCACGGAAAAATGATGCATTGAGGAAAAAAGTCGTGCATTGCAAGGAAAATTCATGCATCGTGGAAAAGAGGCCATGAAAAGCAAGAGAAAGAATTCATGCATCGCTAAAGGAAGCCACACAGTGCAAGAGGAAGAAATTGTGAATCCCTAGAGATTATTTGCCCATCATCATCAACCACATCTTTTAATTTTGACAAGATTAAACACTAAGAAAATCATCGAAGCATGTTCCATCAACTTTTATTTATTTTGATATCAAATGAAGAGTACATTGCAATCATAAGACAGACGCTTTATTTGCTTTACGTCCAACTCAATAGAGTTGACGTCAAATGTTGACGGAGAGCAATTAAGTGTCAACACGATAAAAGACATTGTCTCCTAATTGAATTGCATTTCAATGTTAACGAGTTTTATTTGATTCTTTTTGGAGAATATCCGAAAAAGGATGAATTTTCCAAAAGGAAACCAGAGGTGCAAATGAAATCAAAAGAATAAAGCACAACGTGAAACTTTTTCTCAGAAGTGAACTAGGACATAGACCAAAGAGGAGCGTCAAACTCTTTAAACACGAGCAGAGGAACAAATTCCACCACAATTAAAACACACCCCTATTGATAAGCATGTGGGTTTTTCTTTAGTTTCCTCGGTTTCTGTTTTGCTCAGTAAATTTTTGTACGTGCCGGAAACATGTTTCAATCTGAGTGACAATGGGTCAAGAGTGTTGGAAATTATGTTCGTGTAAGTTCTTAATTATGTGTTTGAAGCGCGCCACATTCATGGATAAGAGGGTAAAAGTGTCTCTTTCATACTCGATTTAATTTTCACTTGTCCAGAACTAAAGTTTATCTAGCATTATAGATTTCTTTATCAACTAATCGAGTCGAACTACAAAAAATCTGATTCCTAAGGTTTAAGGATTTGTAGGCAGGCTGAATGTCGAACTACAAAATCTGTTTCAGTATGAGTTTTAAATTCTTTAAAAAATGTGTGTTAAATCAAGGGTATCGAACTACAAGTTTCCTGAAATCTCATGTAGACTTAGATATGTAGGAAACCCATTTTCGAGGTTCTGCCATAGCTCCTAAGGTCCGTACCAAAGCCCTTTCCTAAATATGAATATGTGGTCTGTCAAAATCGGTACGGTCAACTTTATTTTCCTCAAAATTAAGTGCATAAATTCAAGTAATAGGAGGGACAGTTGTAGACACCCAATTTTGACCCTCCCTTATATATGTTAATTCACGAGGTTTCTTAAATTTCAAAGTGAAGGTACTTAATTACTTTATATATTATATATATATATATATATATATATATATATAGTATATATATATATATATAATATTAGTTTATTTTGTTGATATTCCAAAAGGCTCAAAAGGATTGTAGTAAACTTAACCTATATTAAATTAGTTTTAGTAGCTTGTATTTGGGTCCTTAATTTATAGTTATATTTATTAGTTGATATTGTTATTATTTAAGAAATATATCTGTTTTATATAATTTTATTGTAACAACCTTAAAATGACTATGTTGAGTAATGTCTAACGTATCTAGAAAGCCTAGATTAGACCAGATTCACACGGATTGATGCGCGTAGAACAAGACCTCTGAACCTATGCAACAGCCAAGTAAATTAACTTAGCGAGATAGTTTATCTAGGAAAGGTTAGGTCCAGCCAACTAGGGCACCCGAATATGAAAATTTACCCGTATGAGTCTTTATCAGACTTAAAAAGAGGAATCTTATTTTTGGAGGGTCTAGGGGTAAAATGGTATTTTTCCAGGCAAAGAGTAGTATCTTTATTACCCTAAGTATGTAATTAATTATTTTATTAATAAGGTGGAGGGGCATTTTGGGTAGAAAGAGCCGAAAATGCCCATTAAGCAAAATCTTGCTCCACCCGGGTTCGAACCTAGGTGGGAGCAATGATTTAACTTGATTATTTATATTGGTTAATTAATTTAGTCAATTAATATTTAAATTCTGATTTAATAAAAAGGAAATAAAATTATTATTATTAATTAATTAATTAATGGAGCGGTTTGGGTCGTGTCGACCCAAAAGGCCCCATTTTCTCGATGGGGACGTCACAGGTTTGTACCTTGACGGAAGCAACATTTAAGTGGATTAAATTGAGTTTTATATTCTGATTTTGTAAGGGAATTATGGTAATTTCACTAAAAATTAAATCAATTTTTCAAAGTTTGAAAGAGTCCTAGTTGACTAAGTCTAACCTACTTCACTTAATCCTAAGCCACTCACCTTTTTCACGTTTATCTCTTTCTCTTTCACGTCTCTCTCTCTCTCATTTCACACTTTATTTCTGGCTGCCAAATGTTAGAAAAAAATCAGAAAAAAGAAGTTCTTCACACTCGAAGAACTTGGACGCAAAACACAAACAAGAAAGCAATCCAAATTTGTTAAGCAAAACGTAAAACGCTAGTCGGATAAGGTGTGGGTTTCGCGATTGGACGTGAATTTGGAGATTTTTTGGACTGTAAGTTCAAGTGTTGAACAACGTTAAAATCAGGTATGAGTTTTATTACTCTTGGTCCCTTTCCCAAGAGACCCTTAAGACTCAGATTATTCAATTCCGAACTGGTTGTTCCCCATTAAACAGTCCCTGTCACTAGCTCCTTCACTGATCTTAGGTTTGGGAGTTTGCTGGTGGGTAGAGAAGGTATGTTGAGTGTGATTTTCGTGATTAATGGGTTAATGATTCTGTGTTTGGAATTGTAGAACGATGGTTGTGCAGTAGTCTGCCAAATTTCATGAAAAATCGATGTGTATGTCGTGGTGACATGATTTTCACCCCGCGTGGTTATGTTAAGTTTTAAACCATAATATGTGTTTATGGTTCGAATTTTATATGTGAATTGTTTGTGGAAAGCGTGAGCTTGATAAAGGTGTTGTAATTTTGCTGGATTAATGGTAATTAGTGGCTGCATATATCATAAAAAGATACACTTAAGATTGCACCAAATTGATCAACGAAAAGCCTAAGGAATAACGAATTAATGATGATAAAAAGAAGATGAATGAAAATCGTGAAACAAATTTCCTGCATTTGGTAGGTTGGGTTCGACCAAACAAAGTTGTACAAAATGCAATGAAAAATTAATGTAACATAAGTGAGATCACTAAGGATTGAACCCAAGACATCAGTACATGAAAGCTACAAGAAAATCAACAAAAGATTGATATGAAAATGGATTAGAAGAGACCAAATTTTCAGCTTGCTGGATATTTAGAGTCTCAACCAAGGATGAGGAAAATTAGCTATGTTGTTAAAAAAAAAATTAAAATGTGAGGTCATTGCGGATTGAACCCATGAATTCACCAAATGAAAATTACATAAAAATTTCATGAGAAAATTGAAAGGAAAACAGATGTGGTGAGTGAGATTGAATCCACAACCTCTTAAATGGATGAGAGAGTTAGGAGAAAAATAAAGGAGAAATTAAATGTGGAGAGTGGGTATTGAAAACCACAACCTCTTCGATAGGTTATAAAGTTAAGAGATAAATAAAAAGAAAAAATAATGAGCTTGTGGGGGATTGAACGCACAACCTCCTTGCCTTAACACGAAAAAGGAGTGGAGAACAAGAAAGAAATGTTATGGGGTTGATGGGAATCGAACTAGGGTCTCCCAAATCTGAAAAAAGCAATTATCAAGTTTAAAATAAGATTAATATTGTTTAATGGATTCGAAATCGGGTTTGTATATGTGGACTCATAAGAATAGCATACGTTATGGGGTTGATGGGAATCAAGCCTCATGGTTTGTATATGTGGACTCATAAGTATAGCATACGTTTTAAAGTAAGTGAGCCTATGATGTATGTGATAAAATAATGTAACCCTTGAAAGGGTTAAGTAAGAGTGTGAAACACACTAACTGGCCAAGTGCATTGGCATATATTGAAATGAACATTCACGTGAAGGGGTGAGTAATTATTAAAAACAAATGTGTTAAAGTTAATGAATGAGGTGACAATATGATAAGAGGCTAATGTGAAAAATGAGAGAAATCTCAAATGAACCTAAGAAAATATTACAAAAATGTACTCACCTATGAGAGTGTAAAGCAAATGAAGAGAACAGTCTCTATGAACACTCCAATGAAACTATTGAAGTTAATGCATACTTAATACTAATGATAAGATGAGAAATCTTCTAATGAAATATGATGTCCTCATGCTAGAATCCAGATTCCATGAGTTATGAGTTTAATGTAATGGAACTTGATACTGAGCACCGATAGGCTAGCTATGAGCGGTGATGCCTTCCTTCGAAAGGGAGGAGGTTCACATAAATCTCATGAGATGAGACTGCCCGGCATGGCGGGTATGGGTCTTCTTATATATCCTAGACTTTGAACCTAATACTCCCAATATAAGGATCTAGCAGGGTTTAGTTACCTATATACGCTAGCATGTTTTGGTTCACTTTGGCCGGTGATTCCACCTATTTTCGGTGTGGGGATTACACACTGGATTTCATGATTCTCACATAATCTGTATTGGTTGAGGTTAAAGTTTCCAAAGAAAGAATGAGGCCAGCCTCAAATAATTTACATAATCAAAAATGAATGATACCAAAGCTTTTAGGATACGATAATCTAGAAGTGAGCTAGACTTAAGTAATGACATTAGGTTATTTTTTGTCATTGCAAAGCAAACCCAATGAGAGTCTTAAACTACATCCTGGGTATGACTGTTGGTTGCACTAGTATTTGAAAGAATGAAAATGAAGTATGTATGAATGAATGAAGCAGACTTTATGCTTTCTAGGCAAGTCCACTGACTTTCCTAATCCGATTTTGGCAAAGTCCACTGAATTGACCTTCTATAATTCATATCGTTAGGAGAGAGCTCTTCTTAATCATGCATGTCTTGTGTGTGTTCTTTCATTTACCCATACCTAGTACAAGTGTGTACTAATCCCATACAACTCTATACCTTTAGTGCAGGCACATGCGAATGCTAGAGCTTACGATACGATGCTTCAGCTACCCGAACGTGGAGCATTCATCCGGACTTGGTAGGCCTTCATGATTTCGAGGATGTATGCTATTAAAATATAGCTTATATGTAGGTTTTAGCTAGTGGAGTATGTTCCACTAGCGTTTCATTCCCATATGATTTCAGACAATGTCTTGGTGCAGTTTTGGCAAGTTTACGTTTAACGCAGTATTGAACTATTTCTTTCATTTGATGATCTTAATATTAGATGGTTTATGGTGAATGCCTACGATGTTATGTAGAATATGTTTCATATGAAATAAGTAAACAAAAATATTAAACTTTCCGCTAAAATTAACCTAGATAAAGTAACGATGACGTAAGTAGGATTGTCTGCGATCTCTGCGAGGTCAACGACGGCGGTCATGTCTGGAGTCTAGACTTTGGTCGTGACATTTACATATAATTAGTTTATTTTATAAATATTCAAAAATCGTCTCGAAATGATTTTAGTTTTTCTTCATAATTTTATCAAATTGATTTTATCTATATTGTAAGGATACATTTTTCGAATCTTAAAAAGTTTATAACTAAGTTAATTATTTTATCTCGTTAAAATTTAAAAGCTCATTGATTAGTTTTTAGTTGATTCATTTTATTCAAACATTAGTTTAATTCTTTGGTTATTTAATTATCCTTTAAGCCTATTTCACAATCCCCCGCCCAATTTGTCAACAATTTCAGCAACACCAATTATCAGCCCCCAATTTAGCCAACCCAACTCCTTAATTTATGGCCCAAAATTCCAATTAATGCAACGCAATTGACTCAGAAGACCTTCCCCTCAGATCCGACCCGCTCCCTTTAATTGGTCCCAGAAGAAATCAAGAATGTTAATTCCAAAACAAAAAGAATCCACAATTGTCTCCCTCAGCAGTTGGCAAAACGACAAAATTTTCAACACGTCAAATCGTCTTCACAGCGTTATAGATGGAGAAATACGTGAAAACCACAAAGCCACCCCATAAACGCTCCATCTTCCCAAAATGTGCCTCACTATTCTTCACTTCAGCAAACGACAACAAACGGCGCTACATGGAAAGCAAATTAACGCATCTTCTTCCTTCTCATCTTCCCACTCGTAAGATTTTCAATATCAGTGGCAGCATGCGGATTGGTCCTTCTAGCATGAGATCGATCCACGTCGCCCCCATGGACGATTGAATCGAACAAAACAATCTATCCCCTTTCCCCTTTCGGTTTGAGTTGATTTTTTAAGAAAAAAGGTTAGTCATACCAAAATGGGAAAGAGTTTTGAAATTTGATTTGTTTCCCCCAAATCCGAGCCCTAATCTCTTGGTATATATAATCCTTTTCTTTTACTGTGGGAGGGGAAAAGAGATATCGAAAAGTTTTGGAACCTTTATTTTTGGGAAAATAAATCTTTTAGGAAGAATAGCTTATGAATGTAGTCTTGCAAAAAAAAGATACATATTCGAAAAGGAAAAGGGAGACTCTTGTTTCCTGCTTCGTGATTGTGTGGTGAAGCTCGTTGGTGTCTTTCAAAGCTCATTTTTTTGCTCGTTGTCTAAGTATGCTGCACTCGAAAAGGTAAACCCTTCTATTCTAATAATATTTATCTTTGTCATATTTTTTCTTTGAGGTGAGACTATTATGTTGCGTGTTTAGTGTCGGTCGTGAATTTTGTGTGAGGGTATTCTATTCTTCCTATTAGAGTAATCTTTCTTTAGTTTTCATTTTCCTTTGAATCTTGACAGTGAATGAGGGGTCTTATGCTAGTGAAGTTACTATTTGGTATATTATGAATTTTTCTACTCGAAATCTCTGATTTGTTTTGATTCTTTGAGATTAGTCGAGTTCTGTCCCTTTTGCTAAAAAATAGTTTGGAGCTACATGTGGTTTAGTTTCGAAGCATGTTAATTGTGATTTTCTGTTTCTCTTTTCTCTTGTTTATCATTTTCTATTTTTCCTATTTGTTTTCGTAGACCTCTAGCTATTCAAAGGGTTTCTCGCTTCAGTCATTCGAGTGTTTTTCTCCTAGAATTCAAATGAAGAAGTATGATACTCATTTACCACACATCGTGCTCTCCCTTTATTTTCTTTATTTTTTTATGTGGTCACTTATTAATAATTTTTCCTAATGAAAGTTGATCTCAATGTGATTTTTCTCTTTTTGGATCTAATTGTCTTCATACATGCATGTAGCTAGGAATTTCCTCATGTCTTTTGATGGCCTAATCTAAAATTTGTCAAGTTTTGTCACCTATTTTTTTCCTAAGTCATGAAATAAAGAGGCCAAGTTACCTTTCGCTAGAAGTGGATCATTTTTTTTACCTTAAAGTTCATCAAAAGTGAATATAGCCATAGCTTAGAATTTCATTCTTTAAAAGCATAGTTCCGGATTTGCTCATATGTGTTTCCCTTCCTTCCTTTATTTATTTTACGATTATTTTCGAATATCGCTTGGTTTAGTTTTGATATGGCCGCTTAATAGAATCTATAAATCACAATTGCTAGTGTAGTTATCTTTCATTTCGTATTCATTTATGATTTGGTGCATTTCCTCATATCTTTGGTTTCGTTGTGTTGTCCGGTGATGTTAATCCTAATTGCTCTCCAAAGTACACAGCTATTTCTCAAACATTTTATTTTACTTTTTTATTTATTTGAAAGTTTTTTCTAGTATGTTATTTGTTAGTCGAATATGATAAGACCCCTTTATTCAATTTAGTTTATAATTATTCTTCACGTAGAACACATGTTTCCCACAGTAATGGAATAGGCCTCTTTCCATTTATGTGTCATGGCTTCTTTCTTTAAATTTTGGATCAAAATGTGGCTTGGCTATGAGGTCGTTATTGTTTCGGTTTAGATAAGGTCATTAAGATTGCGTTTAAGGTTTTAAAGTTGGTCATGTGGTACTCTTCATTAAAGAGCATGTCAAGTACATTTGTGCATATTGTGCAATTCCAATAAGCCGTTTATTTATTCATTAATGCCATTTAATTTTATTTATTTTATTTTATTTTTATTGTTTTTAGTCGTCTTCTGATTGATTTATAGTTCTTTGAGGTCTTATTCAATTATCCCAGAACAATGTAACCATTATTACTATTTTGTTTACATGTAAAATCTACCTGAGTTCGCTGAGAACTCATTTTTCCTTTGCATTTCGGATAGACCATAAAGTCCTAAATACATTTTGTTTCATCTAGAGTCGCCCAATTAAAAAGCGATGAACAAGATTTGGAGTTGAAATGGGGTGAAGATTTGGAGAACTCATTTCTTGCTATTTTTATATTTTTGTTATTTTTGGACCTAATCCCTTATATTTTTTATTATTTGTTTAGTTTTTAGAATTTCAGAATAGGTAAAAATCGAATGGACCTAAGGCCCCCAAAACAATAATGGGTCCAAATACTACTTCAGGTGGACATAAATCGTATTTGGACCCAACTCTCTCTCCCTCCCTCTTTTACTCTATTTTTTATTATTTGTTTGTAATTTGTCGTTAGTCTTAGGGTTAGAAAACTCGACCCCCCCTTCAAGACGGCGCTATGCTTTAATTGTTTAAACTTAATCGATCGCCTTTTTATAAACTTAATGCATAATAATAAATAAATTGTGCAAGTTAAATAATTCACTCAAATAGTAAACTGATATTTCACTTTCAAACAACTTTAAATAATTTTTATCTCAAAATAAAGTTGGACATTTTAGGCAAATAAGTTAGTTGCCGGATAATCATGATTTAGTGAACATTTTAGGTGTCATAAAAACCTTCCTAAAATATATATAAGAATCTACAAACCCCTTTTAAGTTTTCAAATCAAATTTTCGTTTAAGTCCTTTGAAAGCTATGTTTTCTTGATTTTTCTAAAAAAAATATAAAGTGATGACTCTAACAAGTCTAAAAAGTAAAATTATTTTTATTCAAATAAAAAAATTCCTATGGAAACATCATCGTAAACAATCATAAGACTCATATAGTCAATTAGGAAGAATCATCATTCAACATCAAGTAAAACACGACTAGACATCACCATAGTCTACTATAGACACCTATAATGAACATAGAAGAACTCATGCTTTGGCTTCAAATATACTCATAAGTCATATTGACCGTCACAAGGATCACATATCCAGGTTAGAACATATAATATCACATTTAATAAAGTAATGCCAACAAGGCCACATTCTTCACAAATATATCATGTGAGCACCATCGGCATAAGTGGACCATACCAATCAATACAATTCAATACCTAGACTACATAATATAGAAAAAGTTAGGTCAACATACCACAATTCCAACATCAACACCTCCAATCCTTAGTCAATTCAACCAATTCAATTCACAAAGGATCTTACCGATAGTCATATACCCAATGAAAAACCAATAATCAAACCACACAATGACCCAACATAATTCAATATGAAATTCATCAAATTAGAACAACCTTTATATAATTCTAACATAATTCATACATATATCAATAGCCCAATATAATCTACATACAAATTCAATACAACAAGGATATGATCAAATCACCCATAATATTGTCAAATTAGAATTTCGTGATTTGCATGAGTTCATTAGAAATATGATCTAAAATCATTTAATTAACATCAATTAGAGCATAAATCACTGATTCAAATCATTTTAAGCAAGAAACCGTGGTTAGAATTCAAAATAAAAGAATTAATGTTTTGAACATCTTTGAAAACTAATTAAATTGATTCCTTTAATGAAAGAGGATTCAAGTATGAAACACCATACCTTAATTGTGAAGAAAAGCCCACAAAATTGATAGACAAAAACATGGAAATCTTTTTCTTCCTTGGAACTTCAAAGCTATTAATGGAGGTTTTGAAGAGAAGGAATGCAGATGATTTTTTTTGGACTTAAGGGTTTTGATTTTAATGTTGAATTAGGTTTTAAAAAGGTTCAATAAACACCCATAACTATTCCCCAAAATACTCAAAAGACCCCTTCAGTTATCGGACCTTTAAATCAACTCAAACTTAACTTAATTTTTTGGAGTTATCGTCGGGAAACAAGTCCGCAATGCGGAACTTCTGCCACATCAGTTTTGAAAATAAATTCAAAGAAAGTAAAGTCTGTGTTGTGTACTTGACGCCAAGGAAGAATTTGTCCTTGGGAGGAACAAGTCCGCGACATTTACATGTACCTTTCGTGTATAAATCATGCTACCTTGGGAAGCTTTGACCCACAAGTTGGGTCCTCCTCAAGGACACTTAGGGTGGTACTTGGAGAGTCGTGCTTAGACGTTTTCAATCTAAATACACTCCTATATATGTTAGGAACCTTACCCATCAATTTGAACTCCCAACACCATCTAAAACATGCAAAGGCACATTAGAACACACAAACACGTCTCAAGGCTAACATTCGAACGTCTTGGATGTTCTTAGATGTTTGAACTCCAAAGTATTCCAAGCTCATCAAACTGCCTCTAAAAACTATTATAAACCATTTAAAGACATTATAAACTCATGACACATGTGTTAGGTCTAACTTCACCTAGTTCATTTTAGAGGTGTTACATTCTCCTTGACTTGGACAACATTCGTCCTCGAAAGATACTTGCTTCATTTTAATCACTTTCAAGAAATAAAACTCAAGAATAGGAGAACATAACCATACCACACATTAAAAAAACAAGCAGGTAGGAGAAACACCAATTTCATATAAATAAGAGACTCAAAACACAACAAGAAGATAGAAACTACTTTTACAACTCATCATGCAATAAGACTCACATTTCATTATTTCAAATTATAGAAACGTCCTTCTCCACACATTATCATGCTTATATACATCATTTCTAATAACATCTTAATCACATGATTACTAAGTCACTAATGCTTCGTTTAAGCAATTTATTAAGGAAGCATGACACTATGAGAGACAAATTTATATTAAACTCATTTTACAACATAAACATAACATCATGATATGCACAATGCAAGGATATCAATGAAATTCATTTTCAACAAGATCCCTAAACAACATTCTACCTTCAACATGCTACTATAACATTCTATCTCTCAAGTTTGAATTGAATAGAAGAGAAGAGAAAACAAATCATAACTTCACTACTCACCATACTCCCCCACATAGAAGGAACCTATTACCACAAAAGAGAAAAATCTATAACTTACTGGCATCATCACCAGAATTTACTCCCTTAGTTTGGAAAACATAGAAGTTATCCTCTTTGAAGCATCACCTTCCGGAGCACTGGCAGGAACTTGCTTTGCCTCTCTTCCTCTAGCCGCAATAGTAGGACAATCTGTCACCTTATGAACATCCTTACCACAACCAAAGTAACCACCGTTACATGCTTGACATTTCCCGAAATGTTTCTTCCCATACCTAGCACAAGTAGGAGTAACACATTGAGAACTACTACCACCTCAACTTTAACCTTAGGAGCACTAGATCCATCTTAGTTTCTCTTATTAAGTCTAGGTTAGTTTTGCTCATTGGACCTACCCATCTTTAAGTTCCTTGAGATTCAACTAATTTTAGTCTACTCAATGGACTGTTCAAACACCATAAATCTAAAAAAGTTTATGTCACCATGGAGCATGATTTTACGACACTCTTCTTTCACAAGGTCGGCCATACCAGTCACAAACCTACTCATCTCATCCCTACTATTAGACACCAAAGATGGATCATACCAAGACAACAAGGTGAACTTCATGGAATAATCTTCCACACCCATGTTCCTTTGTCTAAGGTTAATGAACCCCTCAACCTTCACCTCTATCCTCTCATGGGGAAAGTATTTTCCTAGGAAAGATACCTTATACATTTCTCACTCTATAAGAACCGAATCAACCTTCCTATCATATTTCTAATGGGTGTGCCATACTTGAGCAACTTTCCTCTATTGGGAAGAAGTCAACTCCGCCTTCTCCCTAGAAGTCACCCCTATGGAGCTCAACACCTTGTAAACACCATCTAGAAACTCTTGGGGATATTCTTCCACCTTAGAGACAAGAAAGATAGGAGGATTCATCCACACAAAGTCCCACAACCTATAGGTCATAGTACTCTCTAAAACATTAACCATAGGCTCAACACCACTATTCACATGAGTTGTCATGGCTCGGGTTAAATCAAGTAGAGCATCTTTGATCTCTCCATTACTCATGTCTGGGGTAACCACCAGAACCTCATTACGTCCACCCCCAATTGGGATTTGATCAACTTAGGGAGGAACTTGGACACCTTGGGGAACTTGAACTCCTTGTGGATCTAGACAACCTTGGGGAACTCCCTTATTCATTCATTCCTCTTCCGATCTTCTTATGACCATTATTCTTGTAGTCATACCCTATATGCACAAGAGAAGATATTCGGATAAACACTTATAATCTCAATTATATTGGCACGACACAAAAGTGATGAAGAAAGTGAAACTCTATCGTCCTATAGCCTCTCACTCATAGATAATTTTCTACTCACACTGATGAACTAGACTCTACTAGATGTTGCTTTCAAGAGATATTGGATTCCTAAGAACTACTTCATAACCTATTCTCTAATGCCAAGTTTGTCACAACCCCGAAGTACACCCTAAAAGATATGTTATCCTTCCAGTCGGGACATCGCGTACTCGACCTCTCGGAGGTCTTGTACAAGCAGTTTGAAATCGTTGATTGCATATATGTATGAATAGTAGTGCAGAATTAGAAGTTTTCACACAAACGAATAATACTTAAAAATCCCTTTTATAGATTATCATAAGAACAAGGCTGTCTCATAGTCTCCATCTTAGGCACACGAATATCTTATGTACGACCCATAAAATCTACAAAATAGAAATATCTATGTTTAATACAATGTCTGATGACAAGAAAATCTAAACATACTATTGTCCTCAAATCAATTGAGGACATACCACAACATGCTTGAATGAATGCTAATATCCAAGCTTCACTTCAAAGGACTCCTCTCAAGTACCACCTACATCTTTATTGATAAGATGAAATATATTGAATTAGCACATTAGAATGCATTAAGTATGGTTACATGCAATTAAAATCATGCTAAAAGAAAATTTGTATAAAACATGATCGTTTTGAAGAAAATTTTGCAAGACAAGTACATGAGTGACTTACAAGTAAAGATAAGCACATATCAGTCACATTCCACAATTTAGCATCAAGATCACTTCAAAACATATATACATGAGACCCTCCTACCAAAGGCTATTCCAAGGCTCACTTGAGAGAGTTATGAAGCGACCGCCCATACAACCCCTTAATGCACACCTAAGTGATCTTTAAGACTACCTAAGATATGATTATTCCTATTTCATCTACTATACTCTCTACCTAGACTTTCTCGAAGACTCATCTAAGTAAGACATCAAGAGACCGCTCATACACCCTCCTCAAGCCTACCTATAATCCTCAAACCTACTCTAGATAAATATCTTTTCATTTACATGCATTTTACTTAAGTCACTATATTTATTAAACTATTTAAGAGACATTCAACAATAAAGGACATAACATAATGTTCTTGGAGAAGACCTAGGGAAAATACATACTAGGATCTTCAAGTCCTACTCGTGCAATGTCTAGATAGCTTCCCATTCCACTACCTAAACGTTGTATAACTTATCCAATATTAGAATGTGTCCCACATGATGATAATGGGCAATAACCAACATAGACCATACTAGCTAGGCATGTAATCAAAAGTCAACCCTACACTGATGGAGGGTGTTCTATTTTTCATGGGTAGAAATAGAACACATCCCATGTAGGCACATGATTAGGGAATATCAAAGGACTTTTTGTACTCTAGTCTCATCTTATGTAGAGTCACGGTAAGATCTCTCAAAATAAATAAGGCGCTTAGAGCCTCACATGTTCCTAAAAAGGTTATTAATATTTTAAAAAAGTGTTTTAAAGTATTCATACTTGATTTGAAGTGATTTGGAGGTCAAACGTCCAAGAACGTTCGATGAAGTTAGAAAGTTAGCCTTGAGACGTGCTAGTGTGTTCTAGTGTGCCATGGTATGTTTTAAGTTTTATTTGATGATAAAATTGATATGAAAGGTCATTAAATTGTATATGATTGTATTTAAATTAAAAACATCCTGGAAAGAATCCCCAAGGATCAATCAAGAGGTCCTTGAGGAAGACCCAAAGACTGCCAGGACATTAAGTTAGAAGTGTCCAACTACGCTGGGCAAACGACTGCCCGTACTCTAGGTGACGCCCCGTAGATATGGGAGTAGTTTAATGCATAGACATGTGACCTTAAGTCCCTGAAATGCAGCCTCAGTCACCAATTATGGAAGGACAGTATGGCCCAGTCGTCAGACTACGGTCCGTCCGTCCCAACGTATATGGAACCTACAGTTTTACTGCAGGCGTACTGTCCACTTAAGGGGTGAATGGAAAATTCATCCCCACGTCCTAAATAGACCCTATTAAGTTAATTTATCTATTTTTGGGTATATTAAGTTAGTTGAAAATATGAAAACCCAATTCCCAATTCATGATTCAAATTTCACCTTTCCTTCTTTAAATAAAACCTCTCTAGAAACCTCAATTGGAGATGAAGCTCAAGTTCCGCTTAGGGGTAAAATTTACATGGATTCTTCACCACGTTTTTGTGGATTTTTCATGTATTGAGGTATGGTTACCTTTATCCTTAGTTATCCATTCATCTAAGGAATTCCTTCCAATGTTTTTAAGAAGTTTCATGATCAAATTGTCCATATTCCAATATAGCAATGGGTTCCTTCTAAAAATGATTTCAAAAGCATGATTATAATGAATTGATGATTACCTACTGTTTTAATGTGTTTTAAATCCAATTTCATAATTAACCCATGATCCTTCTCAATTCTCCATCTAGACTATAATGTGGGTGATGTGACCTTGATCTTATGATGATTTAATTGTGGGTTTAATTTATGTTATTGTACCTTTAGATACTGCCTTCTGTATGATTTTTTGATGAATTATGAGGATTGATCAAATATTGGTGAATTGGTAAGATTACCCTACTTTTCTACTTTTCTGTAGAATTGATAATTGAATGGTCCTTGTATAGCATTGTGTGGTATGGTCCACTTATGGTCGCGGTGTTTACTTTCTTACCATTCTCTATATGGGTTGATATTGGTCTTGAATACAACTTATAAATTATGATCTGTGGTTATGATGATCACACCGTGTGAATTATTTTGCCTAGTCTCTTAATCTAGTATCATGTCTAGATGTATTGATGATATCTTCTATGGTTGAATGAACTTGTTAGGGTTAGCTTTGTAATTTTTTATTCCAATGATGAAGTTCTAATGGTTAATGGCCCCTAATTATGTAGCCCTATACGAATGTGTGATCTTAGCTAATGTTAGGAGTCTAGAATGCAATGTTAATGATGTCTTGTCTACTATGCTATACTGTAGTGTGTGGTCTATGAATGAATGTATATCATGATCTTCAGAGAGTGTATGCCTCAATTTTATATTGATATCCATAATTTAATCATGTTTTCCAATGTACAAACACACCTCATGCATGCTTATGAATAGTATAGGTTCATGGTGCATAATGAAAGGATAATTTTCATATGCTGGATAATTTTCAAATGCAATACGTTCTAGTACTATTCATGTGAAGTATTTGCCATGAAGTAAGATATGTATCTTAACTAGGATGTATTGATAGGTGTAATAGTATAGGGAAGGGTATGGGTCTTTGACTACACATCGCACATGTCTACCTTCATAGAATAGTTCCTAGGGTGATTACTCTATGTACATGAATAAAAATGCATGAATTAATTTGTGAACATGAAAGTATATGCTATGATGTTAAGTATATAATATGATTAAGTATACATATGTGTAGTGTCTAAATGTGTTTATGTGAAAGGTCTTCTCCTGTAAGTACACATACACACACATAAATGCATTTAATGAAGCATGTATGATAATCTAGTAAAGAGGGAGTTTCTTGAAAGTTTTCTAAATTGTATTCTAAACAAGATTGCTCTTGAATATTCTATGTCCATGTGAAATATTCTCTCACATGATTTAGGTTGATGAAAGGATATTCTCATCTATAACCTATGATCTAAGCATATGAGGGGTTAATTCTCCTAAAGCCATTTTTATGATGTAAAGTTAATAAAGACCTTTCAATAAAGGGAAGTTAGCTTAGCACCAAGTGAACTTGTTGATTATGGGTGCCGCTTACCAAAGGGAAGACTTGTTCACCATAATACTCACAAGGTGGATAACTACAGTTCCCAATAGGAATAAATAGGGTTTACATATATACTTCCAAGTTTCCATAAACATGTTGACCCATAGGAACTAGCTAGTGGATACACCTAAAATTCTAGAATGATACTCATGTCTTACTTTTCCAAGTAAGATAACCTCTCTTGGTGTAAGGGGATGACACCAAATTCTATGTTTGGCTTACATGGTCTTATTGTCGGTTAAAGCAAGGATTTATCTAAAGTAAAATTGAAAATGGAGGTAAAGTAATGAACCTATTCAGGATAATCTAAGGGAAATTGCTTAGTGTAGGTAAGGGTATTAGACTTTACCTATGCATTGCACAAGTAGCTTTTGAAGTTAATTCTAGGAAGATGTGCAATATGTATATGAATATGTATATGTCTTATATGCATGACATTATGGTATTGAAGTAATTATATGATAATAATCATGGTAGGTATCCTATTGTGTCTATGCGATGAGGTCTCACCTTATATGCATAATGTTGGTCTCATTGACTATATGATGATGGTCTTACTTGGCATGTAGGAAATATCTATACTTGCCTTGTCGATGTATAAAGTAAATTATATGCTTATGGTCGCTTTGCGATCTTATTAAGTATATGTAAGGTTATTGCACTAGAGACTAATACTCAGATTGGGATTATTAGTAAGGTCTTATGATGTTAGATGAAATGAAGTCCATGCATGTATATGTTGACTATTGCTTTACTACGATATTATTTGAATTCTTGACTTGTACGTTGTCTTGTAATGAGTTTCCTATGTGATCTATAAAGCATGTTGAGTAATATATGAAATATGTGTCTTATGATATGTTTTGATTTCATTAATGCCTATGTTTGAGCTAATGTAGGTTATGTGAACTTTCACATAGATGGCCTTAAGGTGATCCTTGAGTGTGGTAGTAAAATGCGACACTATTAATGCATTAAACCAAGTATTATTAAAGGTTTCTTGGGGATAAGGGACTTACGGTAAACGAAAGGTTGTACTATGAAAATGATAAATGTGCCTTAAATGAATTATAAGTCTTATGTGATATCATGAATAGTTTCTATTCCTATGTTAAGTATATGAGCTATGTTTATTGTATCAATGTTTTAAGAAGTTTTATAAAAAGGCATGATGCATGGTTTTTCTAACCAAATGTTCTCTTTAGATGCATGGTTGCCATACTTAGTGCATTTTTGTACTAACACCATTCTTCTTCACCTTTTTACACAAAGTGTAGGTTATGGATGCGTAAAGGATGTCTCTAAGGTTAAGGGCTTGATATTTCTTTCTCAACATGAAGAAACGGATCCTTATTATTCAAGTATTTCCTATGTCCTTCTTATGATTCAAAGTTATTTAATAGCTTAGTTATTGTTATATATTGATAAGGGTCGTGTACCTATTCTATTCTATTGATGTTGACTCTAAGATAACATATACATATATATATATATACATGAAGTGGTTTTTCTAGCATACAATTAGCTATGTAAATTTTTATATTTTCTGCTAAATTTACCTGTGACAATGCGATAAATGATGTCTATGGGCTTGTATTAGACCTCCAAAAGTTCAAGTACGCCATGTTACTTATAAGGGCTGATCCCCGGTCATAACAGTCACTTCCCAAACATACCCACTCAGTGCTAGACTTTGTTCTCATATGAAGAGGTACCATATAGAAGTCATAACCAAATCATAATATACCTTACCAAAGGGGGTCTACTAGGGCTGCCATACAACAGTTAAATAGGATAGCTTCATGACTTTCGTGAGGATGATTTCATGTCGTTCCAGCCAACCTACCAATAAGTCCATCATACACACAAGAAGGATGCCATTACGACTTTCAACTACAAGGATATAATAACCTTCTATCTAGGTTGAAGGTTCTATAGTAATGACCCTCTTAACCATGTTCAAGATCATATTTCAATCATACATACACATTGATGACAAAGGTTCTTTTGCGTACGTAATAAAGAGTAATATTCATATTCTTCATGTATCAAGTAGAGGGACATAAGTCTACCACACAAGACACACTTCATCATCATCTTATTACATATACAATAACATTCAAGTAGTACATAGGAACAACTAGGTCTACTACAAGTTACCCTATTCATTCCTACAGAAACATCATTATTAACCATAATAAGACTCATAAGCCAATTAGGACGAATCATCCTTCAACATCAAGTATCACACATTAAGAAATCACCATATTCTACTATAGAGACCTATCATCAACTTAGAAAAACACATTCTTTGACTTCATGCATACCTTTAAGTCTTATTGACCTTCACAATGATCACATATTATAAAATGGTATTATCACATTTCAGAAAATAATGCCGACAAGCCACATTCTTCACAATTATATCACATAAGCACCACAACCATAAGTGGACCATAACATTAAACATAATTCAATACCTGGACTACACAATATTGAAGTAGTTAGGTCAACAAACAACCATTCCATCATAAACACCTCCAAGCCTTAGTTAATTCAAAAAATTCAATTCACAATGTCTCTTACCAATAGTCATATACACAATTCCAAACCAATAATCAAACCATACAATGACTCAACATAATTCAATATGAAATTCTTGAAATTAGGATAACCTAAATACAATTCTAACATAATTCATACATATATCAATAGAGCAATACAATCTACATAGGAATTCAATACAATAAAGACATGATCAAACCACCCATAATATAGTCAAAATTACGATTTCATGATTTGCATGAGTTCATTAGAAATATGATCTAAAATCATTCAATTAGCATCAATTATAGCATAAATCACTGATTCAAATCATTTTATGGAAGAAACCATGGTTAGAATTCAAAATAGAAGAATTAATGTTTTGAACATCTTTGAAAACCATTGAAATTGACTCCTTGAATGAAAGAGTATTCAAGAATGAAACACCATACCTTTATTTAATAAAAGCTTATGAAATTGATGGAGAAAAACATGGAAAATGTGCCTTCTTCCTTGGAGTTTTAAAGCTTCATCAATGGCGGTTTTGGACAAAAGGAATGGACATGTTTTGTTTTGGACTTGAGAGTTTTGATTTGAATGGTAAAATGGGGTTTAAAAAGTCTGAATAACCACCCATAAGTAGTTCCCAAATACCCAAAATATCCCTCCACTTATAGGATTTTTTAACCAAATCAAAGTTAACAAAAAAATTTGCAGTTATTGTTGGGAAACAAGTCCACAACGTTGAGCTATTCAAACATGATTTATGAAAATAAATTCTGAGACAGTAGATTTCGCGTTGTGTCTGTGACGCCGAGCTAGTATTTCGCCTTGGTAGGAACAAGTCCGCGACGTGGACATGTTCCTTTCATGTACAAATTATGCTGCCTTGGCCAACTTTTACCCACAAATTGTGTCTTCATTAAGAACCCTTAGGGTGGTCCTTGGGGATTTATGCCCGAAAGTTTCTAACATAAATACACTTGTATAGATATTACAAACCTCAACCATCAATTTGAAATACAAACACCACATAAAATATTTAAAGGCACACTAGAACACACAAGCACCTCTAAAGTCTAACTTTTAAACGTCTTGGGTTTTTGACCTCCAAAAGCTTCCAAACTCAAAACAGTGCCTCTAAAAACTATTATAAACCATAAGAATTCATATCCTCATGACACACGTGTTAGGATCTATGTTCACCTTGTTCGTTTTAAAAGTGTTACATCGGATGAACCGATAAGAACTCTTAAGGTAGCTCCAACTCATAAGATACACTACCAACTCTCTTTGATATCCTAAAAGATACAATATATCGGGGAATAATTTTCCCCTTCTTACAAAACCTCATAACCCCCCTTCATCAGTGAAACCTTAAGATATACCCAATCGTCCACCTCAAACTATAACGACCTCCTCCTAACATTTGTGTAGGACTTTTGGAGATATTGTGCCATCTTCAACCTCTCTTGAAATACTCTCACTGTCTCTATATCTTTTTTAACTACTCTTGGTCCTATAAACCTTGCTTCACCAACTTTGAACTACCCAATAAGAGATTTGCATCTTCTCCCGTAAAGAGCTTCGTATAGAACCATTTGGATGCTCTAATGATAGCTATTATTGTAACAGAACTCAATGATATGTATGTGATCATTAATCACAAAAGGCATCAAAATATCTACTAAGATCTGGATAGTAAATTGTAGTCGTCCATCCGTCTGACAATGAAAAGTAGTACTAAAGTTCACCTTCGAACCCAAACCATTTTGGAAAGACATCAAGAGTTGAGCAATAAATTGTGAACCTCTATCCTAAATATTGGATACAGGGACTCCGTGAAGTCTTACCACTTCCTGAATGTACAGATCAGCATAATCCTCGTCCATACGACGAGGTCTTTACTGGCAAAAAGTTGGCTGATTTTGACATTCTATGGGAAATTACCCAAAAAAAAACATGCTGTCTGCAAGACTTTGGCAAGCCTGTGATGAAGTCCATATTAATCATCTTCCACTTCCATTCCAAAATTTCTATCTTCTGATCCAATCCTCCAAGCCTTTTGGTGTTTCACTTTCACATGTTGGCAATTTGGGCACTTGGAAACAAAGTGAGCAATGTCATTCTTCATAGTTTCCCCCAGTATACCTCTCTTAAACTACGGTAAATCTTGGTGGAACTTGGATAAATGGAATATCTTGAGCTATGAGCCTCCTCTAGGATCCTCTCTTGGAGTCCATCCACGCTAGGTACATACAACCTACCTTGATATTTCAGCACATCATCCCCCCTTGTAAAAATATAATACTCTTTGTTTATGAACATTTTTCTTTAAGGCAAGAAAAATGGGATGTTGGTCGTGTTTCTCTTCAACCTCAGACACTAGTGATTATTCATCCCCATTAATTACCACTATCCCTCCTTTTATTGAATCATAAGTCTGAATCCTAGGAGTGCAAGTTTGTGCACATCTTTATGTTATTCCCTCTCTTCTTCCTTAACATGGGTGGTACTCCCCATGGATAACATGTTTAAGGTATCAGCAACCATATTTGCTTTACCTGGGTGGTGAAGAATACTAATGTCGTATTCCTTGAGTGCTTCGAAACACCTCTTTTATCTGAGATTGAGTTCTGGTGAACATTGTAACCATCTCCTTTATCTCAGATTGAGTTCGTTCTGGTGAAAACATATTGTTGACTCTTGTGGTTAGTTAATATATCCACATGAACTCCATACGAATATTGACTCCATATATTCAAGGCAAAAACTAATGTTGCCAATTCTAAGTCATGAGGTGGGTTATTCTTCTCATGAACCTTCAACTATCTGGAGGCATTAAGCTATAAACTTGTCCTTCTTCACCAACACACATCCAAACCAACTCCTTATGCATCCAGTACATCACAAAACCATGAGTACCCTAAGGTAAGATCAAAACTCGAGCGGTAGTCAATCTCTTTTTCAATTCGTGAAAGCTTTTCTCATAAGCTTTATACCATTAAAACATTACTGTTTTGTGAGTTTTCTTGGTCTAGGTAGACGAGATATATGAAAACCCTTCAATAAATATCCTATAATAGTCAGCCAAACCCAATAAATTCCATATATCTGCTGGAGATGTGCGTCTAGATCTACTCTGAACTACTTCTATCTTTTGAATATCAACTCTAATCCTATCACCAGAAAAAATGTGCCACAAGAAGTCCATAGAATGAATCCAAAACTCACACTTGGAGAACTTTGCATATAACTCCTTATATTTCAAAGTATGAAGAACAACTTTAGGTTACTAGCATGATCTTCTTCATTTCTTGAATAAACCAGTATGTCATCAATAATGTTTGGAGACTTTATTCATAAGATCCATGAATGTTCTTGTGCATTTTTCAAACAAAAGGAGAAAATTAAAAACTCATAATATCCATACCTAGTTCTAAAAAATGTATTTGGCACTAACTTTCAACTAAGGGTAGCCTGATCTGAGATAATTATTCAAGAAGCAAGAGCCACCTTAAATCTAGTAAAAAAAATCATCTTTCCTCAAAAGAGGATACTAATTCTTGATGGTCATCTTATTCAATTGGCGAAAATTTATAAACATCCTAATTGAACCATTTTTCTTCCTCAGAAATAAGATTGGATCACCCCAAGGTGAGACGCTTGGTCGAACAAAACCTTTATCTAATAGATCTTTTTTCTATTTCAATTGTTTTAATTTTGCTTGTGTCGTTCTATATGGCAGAATAGAGATAGGATGAGTATTTACAATGATATTTATGCTGAAATATCTCTCTCTCATGAGGCACTCGGGGTAGAATCACAAAGAACATCTGAAAACTCTTTTACTATAGGAACTGACTGAAGGTAAGGTACCTCAACACTTAAGTAATTCACTCGGACTAAATGAAAGATAACACCCTTTTGAAACTAACTTTCTCGCCTGACGGTATGAAATAAAATGACCTTAGAAACTGTTCAATTACTATTTACTTTATGACTTACTCGTCAGGAGTTTAAAACTTTACAACTCGAGTTCTATAATCTATTGACACATAATAAGCATGAATCTAATCCATACCTAAAATGATATCAAAATCTATCATGTCCAACTCTACTAGGTCAGTCGTGGTGTTCTTGGGATTGATAGATATCAGACAATCACAATAGACTCTTTTTACTAGAATATACACTCCAACTGGGGTAGAAACAGAGAAAGGTTCATAATGTTTGTTAGGAAAAATGTCAAACTGAGTCGCGTCATAATAATTTACAAAAGATAAACCTTTTTTGGGGTCTAACAATGCATAAACATAAACAGTAAATAGTTTTATCATACCCGTGAAAACATATAGTGAGTTCTCTTTCTCCTAGAGGCTAGTGATTGCATAGAGACGGTTTGTCCCTCCGCTAGTACTAGAAGTGGCTCCTCTAGGTGCAGCCTTGTCTAGTAGAGCAACTACTGAAGCTTGATCTCTATTGCGTGGATTTACACCACCATGCTTATTCTTACGTCACTCTCTCATGACGTGACCCTCTTGAACAAACTTAAATCAACCAGTCTGGCCATTACACCGCTTACCGGGATGGTTTCTACCACACTTAGGAAATGTAGGAGCCCATCTACCTTCTTGTGCAACACTATCTTGAGATTAGGATGCTCTACCCTTGAAGTTCTAAGATTCTGCCCATCATACTCACCTATGTTTCTGAATGGAGGTGCACTAGAAGATAATGGTGCATATCCTTTGGTTTCTGAAATTGTTGTCGACTTGAATCATTCTTTTGTTGACCAGATTTATTCCCCGTCATAGCTTTCTTATTCCTGTACTCATCTTTATCCCTCAGGTTTTCTTCTTCCACTTGTTGTACATAGACTGTTAACATTGAAATGTCCATATCCCCAATCAACATTGCAGTCCTACCTTCTTTTTTTGAAGTGCCACCCAAGCTAGCAACAGACAAACTCATTCTGCTCCTCATATCCTTAGCTATCTTAGGAGCATAGAGAGATAGTTGGGTGAAATTCAACCCATATTCTTGAACACTCAAGGAGTTCTATTTCAGAATAAGGAACTCATTTACCTTTGCTTCCTATAGTTCACATGGATAAAATCTCCCCAAGAAATCTTCTTCAAAGCAACGCGGATGTGGTGCATCCTCATATTTTCCCTCATTACACTAATCGAACCACATCCTAGCCATATTTTTTAGATTATATGTGGCTAGTTCAACTTTCTCAGCATCAATCGCATGAATCACATCTAACACTTTCCTCAACTCTTCCACAATATTCGTTAGTTCCTCAGCAGTACTCAAACCAGTGAAGCTTTAGGGATTCATCCTCAAGAATTCTCAAATCCTCTATGTGTCAGCCCCTTCTTGTTGATCTCCCTTTTGTTTCCTGACTTGGTTAGTCACCGCTTTGCTTAGCATTCAAATTGTCTCACGGAACTTAGCACTGTTGATTTCCCCTTGAGGTTGCACGTTCTATGCATTAGGTACCTCTTGTTCCGCAACATTCCTTTTCATTGGTCGACCTATGACTGATCTTCGTGGAGGCATGATGATCACTGAAACACACGCAAGTACAAATTAGACAGAAAATTTTTAGAGATAAAATCTAACGCACGAAAGAAATTATGAAATTCCTAAATGTTGTAGTTTCCTAATCATAAATGTGGTGCTCTTCACACAGATGAATGATACTGTACAGACCGGCTTCATAGACTCCCTAGGACTCTTGAACTTTGTTGTCTGACATATAGTTTGTCACGTGCCGAGCCTACACCCTAGACATGGCCGACACCCAATGACCAGTATTGGTCTTCAGCGAACCCTTGAAATTGTTTACTTAACTAAACAGAAGACTTAAATTTACCCCATTATAAAACTAGAAACATTCTTATGAGAAATACTTTAAATAATTGTCTTGGCCAAAATGGCAGTTAAGTCTCAACATTTGAACATATGAAAAGTCAGAAAAGAACAGACTCAAGTTGAACAATCTGACTGACTATCTATCTATGAAGCCTGTACAATAACTAGGACGAATGTTGGGACAAACCCCTCAACATTCAATAAGGAAAATACTGAATGTAGTGAAGGGTCCTCTGGAAACAATAAGGATCACCATTTACTCTAGATGATCAAATGATGCATTGGATGTTGATCCTGGTTAAATGTCTACATAAAAAGACGATGCAGGCCAACTGACCTCATTAGATTGAATATATGAATATATGAGTTTGAATGCTAAACAATAATTTAAGATTGATGAGAATAAGATGAACTAACCTTGTCTCTTCTCAAGTCAAGAATTTATCTACGCAATGTATTTATATAAAAAAAATTAAAACATATGTGATATATTTAAAGCTTGTTAAAAGAAAAGCAACTAAATTCATCAAGGAAAATGTATTAGCAAACTCAACTTTACTTATGTATGAAAGTAATATAGCTTTTTCGGAGTTTCGCTAACTGACAACCACTCTATGAGCCTAAGTGGTTATACAATGTCTTCCCTACGCTGCCAGAACTGTCCTATACTTTAACGTCGCATAGAACATCCTCAACCTAGTGGATCCACTAGCTAAACTTGCGTGCTCATCTAAAAAGTATGAGCCATTAATACCCAAGATGGCTACATAGTTTACATACAAACTTGAGTTAATATGAACTCTCATCCCTAATCGGTGCTTAATACTACTCCCAAAATATACTTTAGCTTATTCTTTTAAAATAACTTCCTTTCTTCTGGGTTTGCTTAACCCTTTTTAGCATTAAAAAGAACTCTTGGAATAAATGTTCCCTTTTCCTTGTTCAAAACTTTATTGAGAAATCTTAGTTTACTCTTAAGTTAAATTTAAAAACATTTATAAATTTTCTCAGGAATTACTTAGTTCCATTATATCTTTTGAGAAATGAACTCAAAAATTTAATCTTTACTTGATTTGAAACTTTTGATCTTAATAAACTCATTAGGGAATACATAGTCACCCTATACTTCTTTGAAGGAAACACTTCTACTTTTACTCTTTCTTTAACTAGAAGCTTGAGACTTAAAACGATGTTAAAACATTTAAATAAGACTCTTGGGAACTTTAAGAAACTTTAATTTAACTTACTTCATAGATTTAGACTTTACTTCTTAACTTCCTTAACTTTGATCCTAACCTTCCTTTAATTGAGTTATGGATTCAACGTTCATTAATCTTGTTTATGCATGGTTTCATTTTGTTTAGATGTACCTTAAAGTGTTGGAATCAACTATGAAATGTGGGTAGATCGCCTAGGAACTAGTATGGAAAGATATGGGGATAAATAGGACTCCAAGTGACTTTGGCGCTCTGAGAGGTGCGGAGCGCCAGATTCTGACGGAATGAATCTGGTCTGAGGCGCTCCGGTTGGCTGCGGCACGCTAGAGGTTGTTATGAGGATTTTTGGTAGGCGCAGCTCCTCAAGGCCTTTCAGACGAGATCTCCAACTTTTCTTCTCCGTTTTTCATCTCTAAACCTTTTAAACTTCCATGTCTCTCATCCCAATCACTTAGGATCACTAATACCTTCAATACCCAATATATTAGACCCAAAAAAAACCTGGAAACACGAATAAAATCAACTAGAACATGCTACAACTTAACCAACATGAAATCAATAATTGTTCATTAAGAACATCAATATTCATCAACCAATATATTCAAAACTCACTGAGTTAACCATATTGGTATGTGGGTGAATGGATTCAACACAAAAATATCTAACATACCTCATAGGTATTACCCCCAAAAAATTATGCTTCAATATCTTGGCGCTCTTGATGAATTGTCGGTCTTTTCTCCTTTCTCCTTCTTCTCTTCTCTTTTCTCCAAAGCCCTAAGAATATTTCAATTTCTAAAATTGACTTTAGGCTTATTTTTACCCCTACTAAACTCTTAAAATAAATTAGGTAATAGAATAGTAAAAAGACTAGTTTACCCTTACTAAAATCTGGATTGGATTTTCCTCAATCCAACGACCAACTTTTGATAGGCATATATCCCTCATACAATATTGAAAATGTGAAAAATCCGAGGCATAGGAAAGATCCATTAAAGGGATATCTAACCTTATAAATAAGTATCCCTAACTAATCGAGATCTAGAATTATGACAATTTTAAAATGATCATAAACTTACTTTACCCTTGGGAAATTTTGCATATTTCTCCTGTTCCTTCCAAAAACTATTCTTAGTTTTTTTTGTTTAATGTTAGATAGTTTGATTTACTAGATATTACAAGTACCCCTAAAAGAATCGGCAATAATAACATGCAAGACCAAAGAGACTCCAAATCTCAGTAACTGAAGCAAGTCTGACTTAATCTCGAACTGTCTCAATCTTCTTAGGATCCTCCATAATACCTTCAGGGATACTATATGTCCCAAGAATGCTACCGAACTAAGCCAAAACATACACTTTGAAAAGATTGCATATAGCTTCTTTTCTTTGAGAATCTGAAGCACAATCCTCAAATGATGTTCATGTTCCTCCTTACTATAGGAGTATATAAATATGTCATCTATGATGATAATAACAAAGGAATCCATGTACTGTTTGAACATTCTATTCATCAAGTCCATAAAATTTGTTAGGGAATTATTCAATCGAAAAGACATTAACAGAAACTCGTAATGGCCATAACGTGTTCGAAAAATTATCGTAGGGATATGGTCCTCCCTAACCTTCAGCTGATGATGATAGGCAGATATCAAGTCAATCTTGGAGAAAATTGAAGAACTCTGCAACTGATCAAATAAATCATCAACACGAGGTGTCGGGTACTCATTTCTAGATGTTCCATGTGAAACTGCAATAGTCAATACCTACGCATAATATCCTCCTTCGTTTAACTAATAACACTGCGACCCCAAAGCTTATACACTCATTCTTATAAAACCCTACTTCAACAAATCCTGCAATTACTCCTTTAATTCTTTCTATTCGGCCAGTTCCATTTGATAATGACGAATAGAAATAGGTCAAGCGCATGTCTCTATGTCAATACGAAAATCAATATCACGATCATGTGGAAGACCTAGTAAATCTGTTGGAAATACCTCCTAAAATTAAGTCAACACCAGAATAAACTCAAGCATAAGAGTCTCAACACTAGTATCTCGAATGTGCGCTAATTAAGCCAAACATCCTCTCTCCAACTACTAACGATCCTTAAGAAATTATATCATCCCTTTAGGATGGTGACTAAAAGAACCTCTCAATACTACTATAGGATTCAAGGCATAACTAATGTACCTGTCTTGGAATGGAAACTTAAATTTGTGTGGTAGGGGGATAACCAATCCATACAAACAATCTAATCAAAATCTACCATACATAAGACCTTTAAATCAGCATGAGTATCATATCCCATCAAGGTAACTATACATAATTGATACACTGGTCTACCATTACAGAATCACCGATGTGAGTAAAAATATGAATCAACAAATCAAGAGACTCACATAACATATCTAGACTCAGAGCAAACTATGTGGTTACATAATAATAAGTAGATCCTAGATCAAATAATTCAGTAGCTGGTCAATGACAAACCAAAATAATAACTGTGATTGGAGCATCTGAAGCCTCAGCCTGTGGCCTACCTGGAAAATCATAACTGTGAGAACGACCACCCTCATATTGTGTTATTCCACGACCACCACCTCGACTAGAAAGATAACCACCCCTACCTGAATGAGAACCACCTCTGCTACTCTCTACACCTCCCCTAGCTAGAGGTTGTTCAAACTTGAAAGTCGAAGCCTGAGAAACCTGATGTAATCCCCAACGCTTGGTCCTAGGACAATCTTTCACAAAGTGCCCGATATCACCAAACTCAAAACAAACCATACGATACGTAGGCTGATGAGAAGAACTTGAATGACCAGAATATCCTTAACCACCTACAGGTCTAGAAGATTAACCATGTGAAGTATGATCCAAAATCGAAGAACAATACCTAGTGTTACCAGCCTCAGATAGGTCTGCCGAGATTGGAGAGTGATTAATTACCTACCTATAACCTCGAGTCCTAGGCGGAACACCACCATAATCACCTGATTCTCTTCTTCCCTCCGCTGCTCAATCCTCAGGTGGAATCCTCACCAATTCCTTAACAACATTTACCACCTTCTCGAAGGGAACACCTGAAGTAGCAACTTGAAAAACTCCTGGACGAATCGAAATAATCAGCCTTTTAACAAACCTACTCACTCTCTAATCATAAATGCAGAGTATCATCGAATCATGCCTAGACAAGGCATGGAATTTACCCTCAACTATGCGACTGATATACCATCTTGCTGCTGTAGACACGTAATTTTTTACCGAATTTAATTTTAACACTAATATTTAAAGCATAAATAATTTTATCAAATCTAATTAAATATATTTGGACTTTTTTTATTTTTCATTAATTTTATTTTAAACAGATATAAGAATAACCACCATAATATATTTTTATTAGATAAGTTTTATACATACATATATATATAATATCTATATATATATATATATATATATATATTATATTTATACTTCAAACATAAGTATTTCTAATTATGACTTTTTTGTTTTAATTAACCCATTTAAGCTTTAATTTATTTATTTACTCAAAACAATTATAATTATATATTCATCATTTTATATATATATTTATATTACCAAAACAAAAACAAAAGAAAAGAGAATGAAACACACATACGCATACTACCCACGACCCTCTCCCCACTCCCCACTCCCGCACTTTCCCACGTCCCCATTCACACAACGACCAACACACACTACTACACTATACACCTTTTTCCAACTTATTAAAAACATCATTAAAGAACAAAAAACAGAAAAAACCGGAACAAGAAGAAGATAATAAGAGAACAAAAGAAGAGTAAAACAAAAAAATTCTGCTAAAAAAAAAGAGAAGAAACAAAAAAGCTTTTTTTTTCGAAGAACACACGCACAAAGAAAAGCCCCAACTAAAAAATATTTGGATTCGAGTGTTTCCAAGTTCGTGGTTTCCTAAATTCTTTCTTTGTGAAATAATTTCACAAGAGGTAATATTAATTTTATTTTGTATTAGGCTTTTATGTCATGCTAATGGAGAATTAATTGCAACTTTATAAAGTTTGTCAAATTTCCCATTGGTTAAACCGGTTTATGTTTTATTATGAAGTTTTTCAAATATTTAAGCACTCCACTTTATGTTTAGATCTTTATATAGTTTATTTTTGTTTTGAAATGTGCTATAAACCAACCGTAGTTTATTTCATTAAATAATTCATATAGTTTATTCATGCCTAAAGTAAAATTATTGCCTAAGTCTCATTGCTTATTATTTTTTTGTTTATTTTTAATGATATATGTGTAGCTCATTATAATTCAAATAAATGATAATATGTATAGTTATCCAAATTTTTATATTCAGTCTTACTAATTTAATTGATTTTTTGTTTGGTTGTGTTAGAATTGTATTAAATTATATTTTCTATTTTTATGTGTGTTGTCTGATCATTATTCTTTTTTAGATTCTATAATAAATAATAATAGTAATAGAAGCTTGTTAGGAGAGGATAATAAATTGAAAGAAAAAAAAAATGATAAAAAAAAGATAAAAAAAATAGGAAAAATACTACAATCAATGGAATAAGGAAAAGAGCCAGAAATACGGTGATAACAACAAGAAAAGAAAAGTGATGAAAGGACATCCGAATTAGAAAAGAATAATAGAAATAAAATAAAGTAATATATAAATAAAAGAATGTAAAAATTACCACAAAAAATTAAAAAAATACTTTAAAAATGAAAGATACCGAAAGTATAGTATTAAAATGTGAAAATATTTTACTTCATTATCATAAAGATATTAAAGATTACGAAAAGAAAAAGAAGAAACTCATGTAAAACCAAAAATAATTATGAAATAAGGAAAGTTCCACAAAAAACAACGTGAAAAATTATTACAAAAATAAATTAAAAAAAAGAGAAATTAAG
This sequence comes from Solanum habrochaites, assembly GCA_027704765.1. NCBI lineage: Eukaryota > Viridiplantae > Streptophyta > Magnoliopsida > Solanales > Solanaceae > Solanum > Solanum habrochaites. The sequence goes on along the minus strand of JAKWJA010002495.1, from coordinate 47,618,269 downwards.
AAACACACCAAATGTTGAAATAATAAAAAAAATATAATGTATAAAAACTTTACATGCTTCTAAATTGGGGATGGTTTTAATATGTTAATATAAATCAAAGACTGAGGGTAAATACATTTGTCCTGAATATACAATATTCATAATTAGTTTTAAAGTCTGATTGTCCATAAAGCGACCGTGCTAGAACCACGGATCGGAGGGTTGCCTATATTACCTCTTCCCTTGTTAAACAGAATCCTCACCCATTTTTGATTTCACAGACCATAAAATAATGAGTCCACTTCCTTTTGATTAGGGATGTCAATAAGGTACTTGGACACCGTCACTCATTCCAAGTGGCGACTCTAAAAATAAAATAATCCCCCTAATCAATAACGTCATCTAAATTGGAAAACTCTTACGGCCGCCGCGCGAAAAAGGGGTGTGACATCTCCTAGCGACTCCACTGGGACTATAATTCCGAGCTTGTAAACATGAGGACTTCTTCATACTTTTTGGTGTCTTTACGTACTTTTCGATTTGTGGAATATTGTGGTTTAATTGCATCCTATGTTATTGAACTTGCTCCTTTATTTACCCTTTTGAGAATATGTTACTATTATATACTGTTGTCTTTCCTCCTCACGGCATCCATCTGAGTCTTCTGAGATACTTATTCGGAGATGCGATTATCCTCTCCCGGCCAGTGAGTCCAAGATGCGGCAACGCTCCTGGGAAGTGGGGGGGATTCTATAGTAAGCACATGTCTAGGAGGGAATGCTAACATGAGGCCGAAAGCCTGCTACTAGGTAATTTTGTGTCCCTTCCTCCGACTCGGTATTCCCCTCTTTTATGGCCTTTCTAGACACTTTTCCCTGTTATATGTTTACCTGGTAAAAACACGCCTCAACAATGACTATCCCAATGGTCGATTTATCTGGCATCATGCATAATGTTGCATTAATGGGGAGCTCGATACAAGTGTCTATGCCTGTCTAGGAGAAGTATCCCTACTTGAGACATCAAGTAGCATTTATTTTGTGTTATTTGTTGCTTATGGGGGATACTATACAAATTTTGATCGGCTTGTAGATAATGAATATAATTGAAAAATTAACTATACCAAAATACCAAATTAAAGTTTTGACGTAATCATGTTTATTAAACATAGTTTTTTTCTATCACAATTCATTTTTTCTTTTACAAATAGAAAAAGCGTATATATTACCATCAAAGCTTTTCTATATATTATATAAAAAAAAAAGGAAGCTTGAAAATTTAATAATCAACAAAAAATAAATACACGAGTATATTAATTTATTTTGTTTTGAACAATTTTCAATAGAAAAGGGCTCCTTTTATATAAATATATATATATATATATGTCTCTCATCTTCAGTTAAAAAACTATTTTTTTTTCAAAAAATAATACTACTTTACTATACGACTCACAAAACCTTACCTTTTAGGTGTGTGGTGTCTGTGTATGCTTTTTTATTTAAAAAAACTATAAACCACAATTTGCTTTTTTTTGTGTTTATATTTTTCCTTCTTCTTCTTCCCAGTCTACTCTCTAGTCTATATATTTATTTTTTTTACTTTTTTTGTGTGTTTGATTTTTCCGTTTTCTTGTTAAAAAATAAATATTTTATTAAGCCTAGTTTGACACTATCATAATATAGGGAACTATGAATCCATATGGAAAGGGGAGATTAAGGAGACAAGAGAGGACCACTTACCTCGATTCATGATAGTGGAGTAAAGCCCCAACACTCTTGAAGAGCATGGTATGAAAATATGAACAAACCATGGACGAGGAATGGTGTTCAACAACACGCTTGGGAGTCTATCGAACCTTTTGTATGTTGAGCCACGACGGGATTGATAGAATCACTAGTGCATTTTTGGGACGGACCCTTTAAGGGAATTTTTTCCGTTTTTCTGATGTGACTCCCCCCACCCTTGAGGAGATATGGTGGAGGGGTCATTCATTGGTAAATGGTAAACATCTTCACCAGAGAATAGCCTATTTACCAATGACATATTAATGTGGGATAGGTTTTCTAGAATACTACTGCATATAAATGAGATGAATAGGTGGTTTGGTCTCAATAATGGATGGGTCCCGTTAGAAATTTTTTGTAATCAAAAGATAGGCAAATTTATGGCTTCAAAGTAGCTGAAAGAACTCCGTAAACTGGGGTCGTCTGACCTGGTGCACCGTTATGATGCCTCGTTGGGGCTTTTTTTGGTGATCATGGTATGTCCCAAAAAAAGGGGAGGAAGATTAGCATGAAACTAACTGCATTCATTACAGCCTTTGAGAAAACCTAAATATCACCCTCTTACCAATGATTCCCGGAGACATCTATCGTGCTTTAACTATTTGTCAAGGATTGGAAGACTACTTTGAGGGATGCAACATGTGTTAAAATATGGATGATGAACAAATCCGTCATCACCCTTATGCATTGACTTTAAAGTAGAATGGAATGAGTTTATATTGGAGGGTCCCAAAGAAAGAAAAAAGATCATAGGTTTTCCGAAGGGTCTTATGCTGGAAGCAATACCTCAATTCTGACTGCTGACAAGATTGTGTGGAATTATCATTGTTTCCATCGGGCCGAGGTATATACTGTCTACTTTTTTTCGATCTTCATTGTCGTATGGGTCTTCGAGGTTTCCAACCTTACATTCCACTTAAGTCATGCGACCAACTTGGGCGACTCATTTTATACCACCAATGAAGATATGCGTGATTCATGTATGAGTTTTCATTTTCATCCATATACCTTTAAGGCATCAGAGATTTTACTATTTTGGGGGGATGCATACTCTCAGTCCCCACGATAGGTGAAGATCGCACAAGGAGGCGAGGTGGACCAATCATCCTTAGAGACTGGGTGTCATTCAATGCCGCCCCTTCCTAAGGTTATGGCTAGAAGGGGTCAATAAAGGACCTATAGATCGAGAAGCAGAAGTTGGAGGTTAAGATAGCAAGCTCGCCTCAAAGGCGAAAAGAAGCTACAATCTAACTCTGGATATCCTAGTAATTACCTGAAAAACGTTAAAGAGGAGTTGGCCCACGTGATAACGATATTTGAAATTAGAGTAGAGAAAACCCGCTCTATCTACTACCATTCTAACCTACCAGAAGACTTGTCGTGCCACAGGCGCTATGGAGCAACAGAAGGGAGTATAGAGAAAGAAAAGGCGCAACTACTCGCACAGTCTAGACTCCAAACTCAGTTAAAGCCTCTATGAAAGCGGGAAAGAGAAATACAAGGCGTTTTAGTGCTTATATCGGCCGACTGTGAATTGAGAGAGTCAGGATCGCCCGCGCTAGATGCACTCCCACCTTCAAATTGAATATGCCTCCAAACACAGGTAAAGATTTGACGCATGAGTCAATACGCTCACCACTAAGTTACAGAATTGTTATGACAATATGGATGAAGCCAGAGACCGAATACTACAAGCTCAGGGAGGAACTCACAATTTTTATTCTAATATTTTACAAACCAGAACTATGAGAGGTTGGCCAACATGCCCGTGCCTTGGGCTCCATATCTACCGAAAGCAATTGTCGAAGATTAAAGGGCCTTGGAGATATTGAGATTCGAGGATTTCAGTTTTCTTAAAGTCATTCTCTTAGGTAGTGATTATTTTCATTAGTTAATTATTATTTTTTTTAGTTTTCTCTTTTCTTTTCCGTTTTGTTATTTATTTCAGTTAGAGTCTATCTAAGAAGTCCTAAGTACTCCTGTTAGTGTTATTTGTTTTATTTCAATCATTGTTATCAAATATTTTGAAAATGAATTAAAAAATTTGTTTTCGTCTCCTATGTGCATATTCATGCAAAAAAAAAAAAAAAAGAGAAGTAATTAATAAAAAAAATTTATTTTAATATCTTCTTCTCTAACTACTCAAGATCTTGATTCATAATAGCCAAACATGATACGTAGGCAACCCCAGGGGTTCGAGCCCAATTATTAATTATATTATTATTTTCTTTTCTTTTTTCTTTTTTTTTTCTCTTAAAAATAATATTCATAATGAAAATAAATAAATAAATAAGTAAATAATAATATAAAATATTAAAATTAATGAAGAGAAAAATGCCTAGGTAAGTGGGATGCAACATGAGGTCCTCCATATTAGAAGTATGTATGTGGATACAATGTGCATAATTTCTTAACTACTCGATTTGTTACTCTATCAGAGAGAGAGAGAGAGAGAGAGAGATGGAGAGAGGAGAGAGAGAGAAAGAAGAGGTACATAGCTAGCTTAAAGGTGGTTGGTTTGTGGTTAAACACAAAACAAAACTGGCATCATCACAGACAGATCTTACCACAAGATCGAAAAGGGAACAGAAAATTGCCCCTATAAGACGGAACTGAATGGACAATGATGAGGAGATCCAACCAGATGACTTCACAAGGAAAACGGGACAACAGAAAGATAAGGGTGTTAAAGACAACAAATGGCAGAGATGTACAGGCTTTGGATGAGTGGACAACCTCCACCATCTTCAAATCGAGACCTATTTTAATACAATATGTCCGACCCTATCCAGGTGTCACAGCTGATCCGCTATATCCCCCTGGATTCGACCCCTATGCTAACACAGATCCCACATTCCGGCGGTACTTCTGTGGCGCGCCCTTCAGAAACGTCCTTTAATAAGTAAACCACTCTTTTTGTCAACTGCCCCGACAACAGCATCGCCCGCATGCCAACGATGGTGCCCAAATCCAACAGCGATCCTCCTCCCAAATTTCGGCACGGTGATCAGAGTTTCACGCCTTAAGAGAACCATTAAATTCCAAGTTCTCCCTATCCCCACATTCATCAAATATAGTTCCCCTGTTGAAATTGAGAGGATGTTCAAGAATGAGGACATGAAGAAAACTAAGAAAATGAGAGTTTGGGAACAGAGTATAAGAGTATGCAAGACTATGAGGCCACAAAAGACATCTCGTTCAGTGACTTGTGTATTTTCCTTCCTCACGTCCATTTGCCTGCTGGTTTTAAAAAACTCAAAAGTTTGAAAAATACGATGGGTCACCGAGACCCCATAAAGCTCATCTAAGAGATATTGCAACCAATTTTAGGGGTGCAGAAGGCAAAGAAAGAGTTACTTATGGCCTATTTTGGGGAAAGTTTAATATTGGGATGCAATCTGAATGTTCATTAGCTCAGATATCCCAACTTGCACACAGGGTATGTATTTGGCTCGATGTTTTGTACACAATTCCAATAAATATTGACATTGTTCAAGATCGCATCCCCTCGTTAGCCAACATGAGAAAAAGACCACGGAAAATTTTCGTGAATATGCTATCAGATGGAGGGACAAGCTGCTAGGGTTTAAACCACCGATGACGGAGTTCAGAGATGATTGACGTTTTTCTTTTTTCTCCAGGCGCAAGAAACCTGATTACTTCCACTATCCTGCTTTCTCTGCCTAAGGGAGACTTCGCTGAGTTATTAAGGTAGGGGAAAGTGGGTGTAAAATGGCATCAAGTCTGGAAAAGTTGTAAGTCAGCCGCCTTAAAAAAGCCACACTACAAGTGCTTCAAAAATGGTTCTGAATTTAGAGGGAAGAAGAGAAGGCATGTGAGATTATTAATGTGGAGTGTGATGAGAGAAACAGGTTATTTTGTGGGGGGGGTGGTGTCAGTTGTTTGGGAATATGGAGTTAACGGTCAAAGAGGAAATGAGAGAGAGTGTGAGGGGAGTTGGGGTGGGGGAAATTGGCGGGGGAGGCAGAGTTTTGTTTGGGGTGGGAAAGTTTGGAGGGGAGACATTCTGATGAGCTGACGGGTGGGTCCGTGTTTGTTGTGAGTACTGGGGGCATTTTTCTGTAGTTATGTGGGGGTAATTTTTCTGTCTGGTGCAGAGGTAATCGGTGATCGTGTAAAGGTTTTGTGTGTGGGGTGGGCTTCGAGTGTGGCGGAAGTGGTGTCCGATGGTGTGATGGGATGAGGACGAGGGGCTTGTGTATGGGGGGGAAGTTTTGAGTTTGCGTGTTGTTCGGTGAGGGGGGTTGATGTTAGGTGGTTGTGGTTGAATTGTAAGATGGTTATGAAATGTTCGTGTGAGGTGGGGTAGGGTGGGTGTACGGGTGGTTGTTGTAGGGTAGTGGTTTTCTGCTGCTATTAACGACTGTGTGTTGGTGTGGAATGGGAGTTTGTTTCTTGAATGAATGGTGGTGGTGTATCGGAATGTGGAGGATATGAGTGGGCGGTGAGTGGCGGTGGTGTTGAGGAGGTTTGGGTGTGTGCGTGGTGGTGGGTTTGCGTGTGTGTGGGAGTTTACGAAGTAGGTGGGATGTGGGTTATTTGTCTGAGCTAGGTGGGGTGTTGTGTGGCGGGATTGTTTTTTGGTATTCCTGCATTAGCGAGGGTATCAAAGTGAGTTGGGCTTGGGGGTAGTTAGGCTTTGTGTTTGGTATGGGGGCGAGGAGTGATAGGGGGTGGGCTTGCTTCAGGAGGCTGGCTAGGGAGGGGGGGTGTTGGGGGGGTAAGGTTGAGGTTGTTTTGTGTAGATAGTTAGCGGTGTTTAGTGGTGGGTGAGGGTGGGGGGTTGGAGGTTGGTGTGTTGTTGTGTTGGCTGGAAAAAGGTGTGTGTAAGTTTGTTTGGACTGGTTGGGAGGATAGTAGAGATTAGAAGAGTAGACGTGTGGGTGTTGGGGGGGTCGGAGGTAGTGTGGTGTCGTTGAGTATGTAGTTGAGGGGGGTTGGGGTGGGTTGAAGCCTCGGGCATGTGGGTTGGAGGAGGGGTGGGGGGAGGGCGGAGAATTATGGTGGATTGTGCGGTCGTCTTGGTTATGTGAGCCCTTTTCCACGCCCACGTTCGTTTCATCCGCTGTCTACTTTTTTCTCTTTGCTTTAGTATTTTATTCTGTACGGTTACTGTCTCCAGTTCCATTCATGCTACTGTTATTAGCTTTACCTGAGACTCTGTCGTGGTTTTCTAGGTGGTCTCGTTTAGGATTCTTGGTTGTTTGTCATTCGAGGTATCGTGGTCTTGTGGTGAACGTAAACTATTGATGGTCGTAGAAAGGGCGATTCGGTGTTTCCAGTTGGGTTCTGGTGGCGAGACTTGTCTTTGTAACTTTGTGTTTTTGAGCCAGTGCATGCGGTTTTTGAATTCCGTTATTGGATTTGAATAGATGGGTTTGGGGTGCGGGGTGAGCACGACTAGTTTCGGGGTCGAGTATTCGGCGGGAGTATAGGGTTTATTTTCCTGTCTGGCTTTTATCTCTCAGTCTTTTCTCTGTCTTACTCATGTTCCAGGTAATTCTCACAACACTATTTTCCTTCCACGTCCCACACAACTAAAAACATACCCAATAGAAAAAAAATCCATACACTCCATATCAAGGTTTTTAAATAATGCACAACCAATTGCACCCGCCCGTTCTTTATCCACAATGGCGTGCATACCAACTCCACACAATCAGCCAACCACCCCCACAAGTTCATCAAAACACTGATAGCATTCCCTTTCCGTCCCAAACCACAATACAAAGAAAAAGGGAAATGCTTAAAGGTGAGTTCACTCCTATTGGGGTCGTCCGTATGATTAGCTTGTTTCAAAAATTACGGACGTTGAATGTTTTTTGCTCCTATTGAGAGAACGATTCGAATCTTCCCCCTAGAAAATTTGGATATTTCAGCATTGCGCATGATTGTTCTACATGCTCAGGTCACAACCTAGAGAGAGTGTGTATTTTAAAGGGCCATCAGGATTTGATCGATTCTACTCGGAATTTATAGTTGAAAGTCCGAGTGGACCCAACATCATCAAAATCCATTGCGAGACATACTGAAACAACCATGCTAGAAATGATTAAGGGTCATGAAGATTTTGCAATCTCCTTATAAGCCAATCCTTAGGTGGAACTGCATTGATAAGTCAGCAAGTTGTTGAATTTAACAAAAATGATGCCTTTAGGGGCGGAGAGTGTGTTAGAAAATTGAAGTCCATCAACACACCCTCTTAACCATGTGAAAGGGCCCCGAAGCTGTTTGGGCAAGTCCCCGAATAAGGCAAAATCGTTGTGTTCCAAACAGCAACAAACTATCTTGATCGTCAGAGGGGCCCATATTTCCTCCTGTGATTGTCATCCAGCATCCCAGCTCCAATGACTACCCCAACAAGCTATTCTCCTTGGAAATTATGAAACCTACTGTCGTGACCATACAAGGAAAAAAGTTGCTGAAGAAATGATAGATGAAGTTGGGAGGAATAAAAATTACACGCGTCGTAAGATGTTATGGTTCCCGATGGAGTTAAGGAAAACTAAAAATGACAAATCAAGTAAAAGAGTCCGTCACTGAAGGAGATGCAGAGGACTCTAAGGAAGATGAAACAATCGACTACTCCGTGGTGAACAATTAAAAAAACTCCAGCCCAAATCCTTTGTTGTCTTTGCTAATATACATTCTGATGAAACATCTAAGGCGGTATGAAAATTTTTTTTGAATGAAGCACTGTTCCAGTAACGTTACAGTGAGTCAGTAGAGAAGATTGCCGGAGAAATTTTGAGGTAAACCCGCATCACACCTTTTCAGATGATTAATACCCAAAGAAGGTAGCAGACATAACCAAAGCCTACATATCCTGTAAAGTGTGAGCTTTTATATGTCACTCGAGTTTCTGAGAAATTGATTGATGGAGGATTGGAGGCCAATATTTGTCCTTTTATCAAGCCTACAAAATTGATGTAGTACTGAAATGGTCGTCGACCCAACAATGTATTGTTAGAGCTTTTGATGGGTCAAAAAAAACAGATGTTAATTGGTGAATAGAGGCTCATACGGAACCATCGGGCCTTGGATTTCGTGTGAATTTTCAAGTGTTGGATATCAACGCTTCCTCACAATATATTGTTGGGGAGGCCTGGTGCATAAGGCTGGAGTCGTCCCCTCAACGTATGGGGCACTCACAGAAATTGATTAAGTTTTGAATACGACCGACAAGAAGTGATTGTTCATGGTGAGGGGGATTTTGTCAACTACAATGATTCTCCTCCCGCATTTTATCCAGGCGTGATAAATGAAGACTCAGCACGTATTTTAGCACGCTTTTGAGGTAGTGGTTATTGAGCCCTGTCCGCAGAAGGGAGTGTCCTTTCAAACCAAAATGTCCCATCGGCGTCTGTAATTGGTGGTGAATGAATTGCTGAAACATGGGTTTCGAGCGGGTAATAGGCTTAGGAATCTGCCCTTCAATGAAAGCTAGTGGGGGGAGTCTGTGTGGAGTCTTACGGAAGAGCATCGGTACTTTTGGGCTTAGGGCTACAACCTAGATTCGAGGAACAAATAAATCAAAGAATCAAAGAGAGATGCATTGGTCACTTACATCCTAACAACCAATCTAGCAAATCTTTCACATCCAAAGCCCGCCGCGCAACAGAATTTATCAATCATCTTTTCCCTCCAGATGCCAGTGATGACAGGTTAGCGAAGAAATAGATCAACTATTTTCAAGTTTATTTGTCGAGGTTGATATGTGTGGAACTCGGAGAAGGCGTCCAGCGACAGAGATGTGGTCAGATTTCTTGTCCTGTATGTCAAGCTAAACAATTGGGAGGCCACGCCCTCTCCCCGTTCAAGACGAGTCTTGGTATCTGTTGTGTTTTTTTTTGCTTTTTGTCATCCGTTTTTCAAGGATTGTAATTCGGATTTTATCTTGTTCATTTATTTCAAATCATTCTATTTCCTCCTTTTCATGATTGTATTGCACATCTTTATTTCAGGCTAATATATTTGTTTGTTTTCTTTAGACAGTTTCTTTCTATGGCCGATTCTAGTGGCTATTACCTGCATGCCAGATTTTTGTGGCCAGATCTTAATATCCAATCTAATCATTGCGACTCTAAATATGAAATAATAAGTCCAGAAATCGAATATGATGAAGACATGAGTATTTGAGGAAGTAAGGAGGCGGGATTTCAATCTATTTTGAAAATAAGTCAATCCAACACGAGTGAAACTGAGACGATAAATTTGGGGATTCTGGAAATGATCAAAGGAGACTAAGATAAGTGTAATGCTTCGAATCAAAAGGACAATATAATCCAAAGGCCCTTTTTGATTAGCCAAGAATGTTTTTTGCGATCATCTTAGATGACATCTGCCTGGATAAGCAGCTGACATGGTTGTTACAATTGCCAATTGATCCTAATTTTTTCCTCCGATAAAGCGAAGTTGAGTAAAACGAAAATCGACAGAGTGTAAAATTAAAGAGGAGATCACAAAACAACTGGGACATAAGTCAATTGAAGTTCCTCATAACCTTCTTGGTTAGCCAATAATCGTACCTGTCCCTAAGAAAGACGGCAAAGTTCGATGTGTGTTGATTATCGTGATTTGAATAGGCAAATCCTAAAAGTGATTTTCCTTTGCCTAACATCCATTTTATTGGCTATTCATTGTGCTAAACCAGGAGGTTGCATCTTTTGTGGTGTTATGCGGGCTACCATCAGATATTCTGGATGATGAAGATGGCAGAAAAAACACCTTTTTAAATTTATCACTCCATGGGGTAGCAGATTGTTTCTCAGTTTTATGGCCTTTTAGATTAAAAAATGCAGGGGCAACTTATATTAGAGGGGGCAATGACAACACCACGCAAACCAGGTTTCATATATGATTGCATAGAAAATCGAAGTTATGTGGATGATGTTATTATTAAATTAACGTGTGGTCATCTGACTGGGGGCGTGGGGGGTGGGGGGTGGTGGGGGGGGTGGGTGGGGCGGAGGTGGAAGTGCATGATGAAGACTTAAGGAGATTCTTCGAAGGCTCCGCCGGTATAATGCCTCAGCTTAAATCCTGCAAGGAATTGTATTTGGAGTAGCCATCGGGATGCTTTTGGGTTTATAGTGAGTCAGAGGTATCGAGTTTGATCCGCTTCAAAAATTAAAGCATCCAAAGATTGCGCACCGTATTGCCAAAGAACCAAAACTGCGGTTATGAGGCCGTCGAGGAAGGGTAAACTAAGGCATTAGCAGATCAATTGCTCACTCACAACAACTTGTAAAAAGCCTTCTTTAAGTTTTTTGAAACATAATGCCACAAGTCGAGTGGACCGAAGAATGTCGACAAGCTTTTGAAAATTAAGAGTTACCTATCAAACGTCCCCCCTGTGTTTGTTCCTCCTGCGAGCCGGGAAGACTTTGTATTGTATATGTCAGGTACTCTAGGATAATTCTTGTTGTGTACTGGGTCATTCATGATGACACTGGG